>CM035416.1:184939251-185094251 GCA_020310875.1 Ceratopteris richardii
TGATGAGCCCATAGAAGACATCTCTATTGAAGACATTGCAGAGTCATCTAAGATCTTAGACTTTAGTTTGAACTTTGTATAGCATGCAGCATATTTTATAGACAGTGTGTGATAGTGATCATTTCAATCATGGATGCATCATGTATCATGTTTGATTTATGATTTATCACATGGTTTTATCATTTTTGTACGAGTTCATGAGTCATGAGTCATGACATTCATCATTCATGTATACATTCTAATTCTTTATGTAATGAATGTCTATGCTCACTATCCAATGTTATATATATGACATGAACATTGGTTCATTTTGAAATTTAGATTTTGTGTTTAATAATTGATTTAACTTTAACATATTATGCTTGTGATCCATGGAGCATGTTGCAAGCTCGCAGGCGAGTCAACGCTTGTGGGTTTTGTGGGTTGCAATGCGTATTGTCTTTTATAAGGTAGCAGATTAAGTTTTTAATGTGTTTTAGCACTAGATATGTAAATGAATGCTAGATATGCATTATTTATAGGTTACTAAAAAATCAAAATTTAAAATGTTGCGCCAAAATATAATACTCGTTTTTTATTTCCATTCTTTAGTGCCCTACGTACTAAACATTTTAAAACCAATTTTCAAAATTCGTTTTTAAAACTCACTTTGTACTATGCCTTCATGATCCAAGGAGTAGTAAATGATTGTAGGAGTTTTCCACTCAAGTAACCCACAATGAAGCATGCAATACTCTTAGTTAAGAAGTTCAAACTATACACCAAGGAATAGATTAAAAATTAGTGCAAAGAAGATAAGAAACTAGGCACACTTCATAAAAGACAGTTTACACTAGACAGTACACAATAGATACTATACAATAAGTGGCATGCTCAAGAAATACACCACATAACATGACACTGTGCAATTGTTGTAAGGAGAGAGAAGACAAGGGCTAGAGACTTTCCATGCAAGTTGAACTATGAGTTTTTTTTATCACTCCACATAGTATAGTAGTCTAGTGGTTGACACTTTGAATCTATGGGAGGAAGTCCCAAGTTCAAATCCTGGTTGAACATATCCATGAGATCGTTCAAGCCCAGGTAGCCTAGTGGTTGATGCTTTGAATCTATGGGAGGAAGTCCCAAATTCAAATCCTGGTTGAACATATCCATGAGATCCCCAAGATGGGTGCCTCTACCTTATGAGGTCAAGTATGTGTCTTTCCAATTCATTGTACTCTCAAAAATAATAATAATAGAAATAAAAATTAACTCTTATGTTTTACGAGTAAGACATTATGAGAGCTAACATATCACATGATGCTAGTGTGAATGATCATGTGATACTTCCATATCTAATTGACTATATGCTTCTATTTGAATCAATAGATTGTACATTAAAAAGTCCACATGCTAATATGACAAAAAAGGAGAGAAGGACAAGTTACAAGAGAGGACAAGAGTAGAGATCCTAAAAGAATATATGAGAAGAAGAGCTTAGGCCATAGACAACGGAGAAAAGAACCTACTAAAGAGAAGTGTGGAGCAGAGCAGAGAGCCAATACCTAACTCCTAGATTTAATAATTTGCAAAGTTGAAGCTGTTGGAAATCAATGTCACATCAGTCCAGAATCCTACTAGGGCAGAAACCCTAATTTTGGCACTTAGTCATTTTTATCACATAAATTGGGTAATTTTTTTATGATTCTATCTTGAAGAGCTTGATGAGAGCTTTCTAATGGTATAGGACATTCAGTCATCAGAGATCACAAGTGGGAGAAAATCTTGATCAAAGTTAGTAATTGAAAAAGCTTATGAAAAGCTAATTTCAGCGATGGTTAAAAATAAAGCAACGATATTTTAAAAAACTAGCGATCAAACTTAGCGATCAGCTTTTTATTTAACGATCAAAGTTTTTTTTTCTACAATCATCTTTATTCGTAAGATTTTCGCATGAAGACTTAGAGGGCTATATAAACAAGCCTATGGTCACTTGTTGATTCATCCAACACCATGGTTAGGTCACTCTTAGAGGTGGTTGTGCTGATGCATACATGGGGCATCCATGGTGCACATATGGGCAGCTATGGGGCAGCTTTTGAAGCACATTAGGAGCAACCATGGAGTTCTTCTTGGAGAAGAGTATGCTCACACTCTTGCTTATGGAGAAGACTTACTTATCAGCATATTGGTGGTGTGGATCATCCATCTACATGATGTATTTGAAGATTGTCTTCTACATGAAGATTATGCAATACTTCAAAGACATTGGATGGAGCTTAACATAAGATTACCTCTTATGTTAACTATTCAGATACATATTCTCTTTATGCACACAGGTACTACTTGGAGCTTATGGAGGCAGTGGCATCCATATCTGGAGTTGTCCTATTCGGCATACATAAAGAAGAATCAGTACATGCATGCTACATGCATCAGATGAGATGTTAGAGAAGGTGTTTCCATATGAGTATGAGGATTTCTGTTAGCAACATGTTAGCATTCTTTGCTAGTTTTGTAAGTATGTGATCTTTCACACACACATCGGATTTAGGATCTTCCATAGCCTAAATTCAGATTAGGGTTTGCTGAATATCAGTTTCGAACTGATCTTTCCTCTTTCTGTCACTCATATACACTCTTCTACAACCTATCAGGTCATACATCTCATACATATTCAGATTTTTGTGCCTACATATTCATATAGGAGGAGTAGAAAACTCTCTTTTCTTTCTAGCTAGGAAAGAGGTAACATGAGCCTCTAGTGAGATCACCTGATTCTTAAGCTCTTCTATAAGAGGGATCATGCTACCAATGTCTCTAACTTAAGGGTTTGGTCCTTAGGCTCCGTGAATTGCTTATGTGAAACAAACTCCTCATGAAGCTCTACATAGGAATACTCCACTTCTTGCTAAATCTTTTGCTCTACTTCTTGCTCTTGCTATACCTCTTCCATTCTATGGTCTCAATCAAAATCACATGGGGACGCATCTCTGAGCCCTAGGGACGCAAGGATGTCGTCCCCAATATGAAACGAGAAAGGACAAAACAAGGGGAGTATCCCCCCATACATGTCTGAAACAAGTTTCCGTCCCCGGGATGCGTCCTCGGGACGTTTTTTGGCGACAGACCATGTCCGAGACAGACCATGTCCGAGACGAGGACGAGCAGTTTGACGACTGAATGAATGTGAATTTTGATTTTTTAATCCAACTTTGGATGCCTACTTTTAGGACTTCTAGAAGCTTCTTTCAATCCCACACACAAGCATAAAAAGGCCTCATTTCAAGTCATTCGGTCACAAGTTCACTTACAACTTCTAAGGACTCAATGCATAGAGGGAGATCCTTTTAAAGAATGGGAGGTGACGCAAGGTCACAAACAAAGTGGCAAATGACGAATTTGAAGAAGAAGAAGCCACTAATGGTGTTCTAGAAATTGAGACTCCCCACTTGGATTTTCCATACTCATTACATTGATGTTGTTCTTATGGTCTTTGTTCCAGTCATATGTAGAGTTTTTATCATGCAATATACATGTTTGTTGTTTATACTTTAAAAAAAAGTTTTTTGTATGGTTCTCTTGTTATTGGTCATTTTATATATTAAAAACTAATTATAGATGGGTTTCATTTGATTATTTGAAAAAAAAAAATCAACATTTTTTTAGTGTCGTCTCGGGGACGCATCCCTAGGACACCCTAGGCTTCGTCCCCATCTCAAGGACACTACCGTTCTCGGGACCCGTTCCCGTCCCCTAGTGCCTTTGGTCTCAATCCTCTAGATGTTGCTCCCTAGGTGGAGAAGCATGTTCTAAAGATTGCTTACCCTTAGGATCCATGTTTACTCCCCTCATTTACTAATTAGAGTGTTTAGAATAAATGGAAGTAAATTTTATAAAGCAAGAAAGAAAAAAATAGCACTAGAACACACACTTGATACAATTGAAGCCTTCTAAAGCTATCTTGAAGTGATCTTCCAAGTGTCAAGGCTCTGATTTGCAATCAATTTGCCAAGCCCAAACGAAAATTTGAAATGTTTGCTTGGTCCAAAAGGGGTCTTAGCACAAAAACCGATAAAAACGTGTTGGAAACAATGTCAAAATTATAATTTCTAGCGATCCTAATTTTGGGTACTTCGCCAAATTTCGATCACAAAAGATCAAAAAAAATTATTAGCTTATTAGATATAGCTTGAGGAGAGCTCTCATTGGGTATATAACATTCGGTCATCAGAGGTCTGGATCAAGAGAAAACCCTAACCCTAATTCATGTTCATAAGTTGTTTTTTACCTCATTTGAACCATCTCAATGAGTAGATCAAGGAGAGCAAGTGCTTGTATTCATTTGATGCCTAAATCACATAGATCGCAACCATTGTACTTATGAAAAGAAAGTTTCAATAATCATTAAAAAGCTTACACTTTGTAATTGCCTTGCTTTTAAAACTACGATAAAGCTTTTTAATGGGATCGCATGCTTTTCATATGCTTTTGCGCAAAAGATTTTTGTGAGCAATTATTGCCTATGTAAGTACTTTGGGTCATTATGAACCATCATCAAAGGCACAAGGAGTGCTCAATGCAAGTTGGAGGTGATCTACCTTTGGAGGAAGTGTTCTATACACTTGGGGGTGTGCTCTACCTTGGTGCAGCTATGGAGGAGTTTGTATCAGCCAACCGTCAGCACCTTATTGATTTACTGTGAGTAAGAAGTCTATATCAGTCCATCACTTGTTAGGCACCAAGATCTTGGTATGAGAAGATACATATCTATCTCTTATCTATAGGTTTTGAAAACTCGGATGAAGCTCCTACTCTTTATGTTAAAACTTAGAAAGATGTTTTGATCATCATCATCATCATCATCATCATCATCATCATCATCATATATGTTGACATGTCACATGTCCCAAGGCTTTAGAGTTTAGACCTTCAGTTTTATTTGATGTGATGATATAGGTATTTTGCATTATTATCTTGGGATTGAGTTCAAATACAAGAATGAATGTATCTACATATAGCAAACGGAGGAGTCTATTAATCTAGCACCACATGATGATGATGATGATGATAGTGGCTAAGAGAATTTTGAAGCTTGAGGATTGACGATTGATCACTTGACATTGATTGTATTATTGGATAATTAGTATTGTAATTTATAACAATTATGAGTTGACTCTTTGACATATATGTTTTGTGACTCACTAACTTGTCATTGTATGTCATGTTTTGAATCTTCGTAGATCGTGATTTTAGATTTTTAGTCGTTGATGATTGTGCAATGTGGATTGTGATTCATGATTGAAATAACAAGTTTAAAGTGCTTAAGGAGTCGTGACTCATGACCTAAAATATTAATTGATTGATTGAATTATGATGATTCAATCGTGATGAATGACTGTGCATTCAAAATTGTATATAGTGTATGCTTATTACTATAGTCTATACCACATTCAAAATTTTAAATCCACACTGCAGATTGTGGATTCAAAATTGTATATAGTGTATACTTATTACTATAGTCTATACCATACTTTATTGCTTGGATTTTGCCACTTCTAAAGGTCCAAGGATGATTCCTCATAATGATTCCTCATGATGATTCCTCATGAAGTTTGAGCTTTGAACTTTGACGTGACAATGTTGACAGTTGAATGAAGTGTGCATTGTCATTTGTGGACATTAATGTTAAATGATTTAAATGATTAAGTTTGAGAAATAATTTTTTGTGAATTTAGAATGGAAAATCACAAATGTAACATGTTGAATGTTCAATGAAGTTTGAACTTTGAAATTTGAATGTGACATGTGTATGTACTATATACTATGTAGCATCATGCATGTAGTGACTAGTTAGTAGTCGTATATGTAATATGTATAATCATTAATGTATAATATGTATGTGGTATGTACTATGTTATGTGGAGTCACATCATCCGTGTCAAATGTGTATGTGCTTATAGTTGATGACACATTTATACATACATACATACATACATATATATATATCATCATGTATTAGCTATAAGTAGTCTAGGGCAAAAAAAAAAGGCAAAAAGGGAACATGTTAGCAATGTTTTTGCAGCGTATAGGGAAAAATGTTGCTATGTTGCTAACGTCAACAACACATTGCCTTAGATGTTGCAAAAATCTTGCTAACAACATTGGAACCAATTTTGCAAAGAAATGATTAAAGAGCTTAAAACCATATAATGATATAAAGGAAATGCTTTGGCATTAATTTACATGCATAAAGAAAATATACACACCATATTTCTAAGAAGAACAACCCGTGTTGGAGTCCCCGAAATAGAAACTCCAGTCTTGGCCTTTTTCTCCGCACTTGCATTAATAATGACACCTCCTCTTTTATCCGTCTTGCGGGCCATGAGGGGAGTTGTAATGCCTTGTTCTTGTTTTCCAAGACCCTGGCCTTCTTTCCATCCCATTCTAGCCATCATTCTTTGTGCAGCTGTCATCTGTCCGCCTGCCCCAAGACCCAAACCTGCAGTGGCAGACTTACTTATAGAGAAGCCCTCTCCTTCTTCAGGGGATGGAGATCTCTGCCTGGCTAGTGCAGTAGCATCCATAGAAACACCAGCTTTATTTGCACTAAGCATGGCTCTCCGTTTCCAAGCTTCTTCACCACTTATGTTGAGAGATGCTGACCTTGCTTCAGCAGACTCTCTTTCTCTCTCAGCTTCAAGCTCACGCAGTCTATTCATTTCTCTTTCTCTCTCAAGTTCACGTTCTTCTTCTTCCTGCCTTCTCCTTTCTATTTCCCGTCTCATTTCCTCCTCAAGCTTTCGTTTTCTACGTTCTCTGCAGAACTCTTCGTAATCATTTGGACGAGCCGGATCGTATTCATCAGTCAGGGCTGCTGCAGCACCCACCAACTGCCGAGGAGGAGAAGGAGGTGCAAATGGCACGCTGACATTCTCTGATGATGCGTACGAAGGGACAGCGGCCCCTATGACCTTCGCTGTACTGACTGTTGAGGTCTTCGGCTTCGCCAGGGAGGCCTGATTTCTTAATAAAGAATGGGGAAGGGCAGGTTTTCGCAAAGTCGAAGGCGCCAACTTGACAGCGCTTCCAGACCATACAGAAGTGCTTGCAGGGGCGCCACCATTGTTCAGTTGTGAAGATTTCGATTCATCCTCGCCTACGCCTGATGAAGATGGGGGAGGAAGGTCCCCATACAAGCCACCCAGCATGACTGCCTCTAGATGAATCGTCAAAGTGCTACACCATTCCTTACTGCGTGACTGTGTCTTACGCAGCTATCAAGTCTCAGACAAAACCGAAACCCTAATTCACAGTTGCCTCGTCTGTTAACTCTGTGGAAGCAGTCTCGAAATTGGGATACGACTTCCGAGACGCATTAACTCTTTTTATTTTTGACTCAAACTTGAATTTGAATTACATTGAGAGACTTCTTTTTTTTTTTAAATAAAGGAAGTTTGGCCTTAACCTAATCTCCCGGACTTTAATTATAATAAAGAGAAAAAGTTACAAGTGAATGGGACTAGTGTCCATGGGACCCCCCAAATCCCACAATGCAGGGGAGGAGTATGGCAAGCTACAGGGCATTACAAATGAGGCGGATAAAATTATCATCTCCCTCATGTGGGACCCATTTGGGTTTCAACTTGTTGTTTTCGAGGAGATAAATACAGTGATGTCTAAACGGTGGCGATCTCTTGACTCGGGAGATTCTTTTACCTAGGAGAAACAAGGATTTCTCGATCGACCATTCCTTAGGAGTTTGGCCAAAATTGACAGCACAACGCTCCCTCCAAATCTTCCAGAGAGCCTCACCTCTGATGGCAGTTCCACAGCCTCGATGAGCAGCCGATCGCCTCACCCAACATCACTTGTTGCCAGTTGATTTGACTCGTGAGTCTCAATACTCGGGTCACGTGATGCCAGATAACACGAGACTTGGGGCAGTCGAAGAACAGGTGAGCGAAATCTTCGATGCACCGATGGCAACGCTTGCACCATGGCGGCACACCACAGATTTTGTTAGCCCTTGCATTGGTCCAGATACCTTTATGTAAGATCTGCCACATGAGAACGGACTTTTTGACCTCAATTAGGGGGTGTCAAATAGACATGAATTAGGGGGTGCCAAATAGACATGAGAACGGACTTTTTGACCTCAATTAGGGGGTGCCAATTAGGGAGAGACTTTATTAATTTGAATTACATTGAGAGACTTTATTCTCAGTTGAATCACGCAATTTCATTTTGTTTTCGGGTTGGTTGATTCTGAAAGTCCTTTTAATGCAAAATTATTTTAATTAAAAATTATGAGTTTTTTTTCATCTCTAGCAAAGTATGGTGGATACAAGTGTATTTATCAAATATATTCTATTGGATTTCACGAACAATATAATAAAAGCAAAGAGTATTGTGGTCAAATACATAGGTATGCACTAAAGATACTCTAATTGGGCTTCATTAACACGATTCTATCTAGTAAGAGGAATGGCACACTTACTTTGCTTTCTCACTTTCTAACAATTGCCTACTCTCTTTTACATAATGTAATAGTTTGGTGTACTATATCATGTCATTGTTATATGTTATTTTTGTAGAAGAAGAAGATTAGTAACATTTTGAGTTTATATATATATGTTCTCTTTCATCCTTGTGTATGTATTAGTGTGCTCAAAAAAGTTTTATAGGAAACCTCTCCAAACACAGTCTTAGAATCGCACAAAATTTAGTATGCATACTTAAGGTGATTAGAAGATAAAAACAGCTTTGCTGTGTGGTGTCGAAATCGCAATCTGAGCTCGTTTCGACCCCTCAACGCTTTATCACAGTGCTTGTGTAGGCAACTTTGTCTTTTTGCGCCAAAGATATATACAGGTTTCAGTTCACCAAGATAAGTGTCTTGAAGTCTACTACAGTTTAACAGAACTTGACAAGGTAGTTCTGTTCAACTCTTTGAGATACACTCAAATTTTTGAATCAGGGTATTTTAGTCAGTGGCCATAGCTAAAAGCAGTGATGTATTCCATATGTTGGCTGTTGAGGATAAGTTGTGTTAATCAGAGTTTTAAACCTTAACTAATCAAAGTTAATTCAACTCTGGGTTCTTAGGATGGTTAGGGGTCTGTAAAACAGAGGCCCTGTTTGTATTTTCCCCAATCTATAGGTTCACTATATTCAACTTCACAGACTTTCACTCATTAACCCAAAATTACTATCTATCTGCGTATTACAACATCCTTCAGTATAAGGTAATTAATCGCGTCGTACAATGTTCTCCAGCACCAGACATATATCCGAGCAGTTCATAGCATCACCGGAGCCTTAGTTAACTTAATACTTCAATAAACTTAATTACTGATTTGAACTTTACTTAACAGAATCAACAGAATGGATGAGATACTCAGTATACACAGAATTTCGGCAAACCCGCGCTCCACAGTAGGCTCTCGCCCAGACGAACAGTCATGTCTTCTTTCATTAATTTGTCAAACGTTACAACTTTTTGCGCTACGCCTTATGCGTGCGACTTTTCAGGGTATATTACAAAATTAAGGAGTTCCTTTCCGACGGCTTACACTGGCACGCACCGTGGACTCGAACCCAAAATGGGAATTACACAATTAAAGTTCATCGATGATGCCATGTACATACATAGTTCGAGCTAATTTAAATGTACGAGTAATCTTCTACTTTAGGGAATCTAACATATTCTTCAAAATGTTAGGCTCAATCAATTGTGCATCAATTCTCGCTGAACTGGCAGCTATGACCTGACTTATTAGTGATTCCATTTGTGTCTGCAAAAATGATTCCTGGAGATAAAATTCGTTTGCAAGAGCAGCATCCCATAACAACTTCATTTCTGCTACTTCTGCATCTATGCGCGAGAGCCTATCCGCCTGAGCTCCCAATTGCTTTTCTCTTCTCTCGAGTTCCTGAGCTTGAAACTACATCGTTTTGTAGAAATCTTCTCTCTCTTTTTTAATAGCTTCCATCTCCTTCTTTAACTGAATAGTCAGGCCAATCTCTGCTTCCAAATCACGAATTTTCTGGAAAAGTTCTTCGGAGACCTTCTTTAATTCTTCACTGTTGCGCATGGCAAGGTCTACCATTTCTTGTCCTTTCTGCTCTACCAAAGCAAGATCTGCACGTATATCCTCCAACAAATTTCCTAGCGCAACCCTGGCATCTTCTTTATCACGCACCATTTGGTTCAATTGAGAAATTTCTTCATCACGAGCAGCAAGGAGAATGTCCTTCTCATTCAGTTCGGCTTGTAAAAGACGAATCCGCTCTTCGCAAGAACTGGTCTTAGCCTTCGCAGCGAGCACTTCTTCTTGAAGAGGTGCGATATCAGCTTCTAGGATATCGACTTTACACTGCATCTCCCGTTGAAGAGATTGTTGAGCCATCTTCATCTGAAGAGGCAACTACTGTGAGAATTGAATTAGTAATTGGCCCATGGATGCCAATTCAGTGAACATTACTACTGGAGGAAGAGAAGGAGGAGGTTGTGACGATGAGGTAGAGAGGAGGTGAGGTGATGATGGTGGAGAGTAGTCGGGAGAGGATAGGAGATTGGTTGATGCCTCACGAAGGGCAGTTGAAGGCTCAGCGGGAGGAACGTCAGCATAAGCAAGACTAGTGGTTGGAGGAGGAAGGGGAAGAAGGGAAGTCAGAACTAATACAATTCCGGTCTCATTTTGAGGTACTGACAAAACAACTCCAGTAACCGCTTCTTCTTCACAAGTCGGTTGCGTGACCATTTCTGCTTGAGCATCGACAATTGGTGGAGAAGGAGGATGGCATGCACTGACAGCGGTATCTTCCACGGTCTCTATTAGAGGCTCAATATCCAATTGCTATATCCTACGATTGAACTTCAACGGCATCTTCCATAATCACATCGGGCTCATGCTGCTTGCTAGGAGAAGATTGTGCCGATGTGCCCTGAAGAGTTGTGGCTGTATCATGAAAGATCTCAACCTCGTGAATGGCGGTTGACTCCTGCACCTGGCTTTGCGATGGACTAAGACGTCTGCGTTTTCGTTGGAAGAAATGTAGCAGGTCTTCATCATCATCATCCTCCATCATTTGCGTAGACTCCTCATGCATAAGCATGGTATTCGTTGGAGGTGGTTGCACTGCTTGTATCATCGGAAGAAGAAGGGAGAGCAAATGCGGCAGCCGAGTTCTCGAAATCTCATTCTTGGCTAATTGCTTGGTAACTGCTTGGCATTCGCGGTGAATGCGCCGGAAGAAGAATGACGTAAAATTGATGGTTTCTCTAGAAGCAGTGTCTATCATGGAATAGAACGGACGGGAGATACCGTAAGTTCGTTTCTGAAGATTTAAGGTTGCAACAAGAAATTGAAGTGCAGTGCGCTCAGGTTCAGGACGACAAAGAATGGCAAACTCATTAGATGAGTGCCGGGGAAACAGTTCTTTCATTGTCGCCATAGGGAGAAGCGATCCATAGACCAACCCCTCCTGAGGGAGACGAAACCCCTCAACGACAGTGTTGAACGTGACGACAACACGAGGGTTTAAACATGTTAATGGCCAGCATTGCTCGGTAGCAGGCGTGGTGGCTATGGCAGATATAATCTGCGCACAAAAGGGATGACACTCCACTGAATGCCAAGGCAATTAAGCCAAGGCCAAGAGCCCTCCAGCACGCAAGTACTCACTCACATCCGGAGTGAGACCCGCACGGAAGGTTACGATGTTCGCAAGAGCTTCCATGGCGCACTCAGAAACAGTCAAAAACACAAAGCACGCAAGGGTCGCAAACTCACAAGGGCACAATAGCGACTAACAGCAGGAAGAACAAGATTAAGTAGAAACACTGGAAAAATCAGGCGGTAAGGACCCTAATCATAACGCAGTATAGGAAATATACCAACATAATGGCGACATGCGCACATTAACATAATCAAAGACACTAGGCGGCCACTAATCATGATTAGGTAGGAAAATGCAATGATTACGATCAAGCGGTCAACCGAAACACAGAGGGAAGGAAGGAAGTCGAGTGAGAAAATTGTAAAAGAAAAGAAATAAAAATACCGATGACACATCATGAAGACGGAGACGATGAATAATAGGGGTGAAGCTTGGAGCCATTGATCGCTTTAGGCAGTAGGACACTAGTTAAGGTGGATAATAAAAAAGTTGCAGGTCCCACTTGCTCGATAATACGGTAGGGACCGAACCAACGCAATTTAAACTTTCCGGCGGACCTATTAGACTTAGCATTATAAAAGAGTACTAATTGGTTTACCGTAAACATAGGGGTTTTGAGGAAATGATCGCGGGTTTTAGCTTGCCTAAGCTGCACTTCCTGCAGCACCAAGAAACTCTCAAGACGTTGTTCATCCAAGGACCGTAAAGCCTCCAATCGAAATGGAAAAGGTTCTTCCGGTAATAGCTTCCGTTCGAGGGCCACCCGCAGACTAGGAACCACCAGTTCCATAGGAGCAATCGCTTCCAATCTATACGCCACCTTGAAAGGAGTTGTTCCGGTCGCCACTTTGTATGTGGTACGATAAACCCATAATAAAGCAGGTAGGAATTGATCCCATCTTTCAGGGCATCCCAATACCAGTTTCTTTAAGATGGTCAGCAGGGATTTATTTGTACTCTCCGCAAGTCCATTCGCTCATGGGTAATACGGGGAGCTGAACTTATGCACAATCTGGAAAGTATTAGTAAGCACTTGCATTAATGTATTTGCAAAGTGTGTACCTTGATCAGTTACTATTTCCAAAGGTAACCCATACCATGGAAAAATATCCTTCATCAAACATTTAGCTACCGCAACAGCTGTAGCTGACCAAAGAACCCAAGCTTCGGCCCATCGAGTCACATAATCCGTGCATGTCAGAATGTATCAGTTGCTAGTAATCGTCGCAAGAGGAGTAATGGGACCAGTAAAGTCCAAACCCCATTTCTGAAAGGGCTCAAGGGGCATTACTGGTTGGAGTGGAAAGAGATGTCGCTGTAAGGGCTGACCGGAACGCTGACACGCATCACATTGCCGCACGTATTGGGTTACATCACGGTAGGCCGCCATAAACCACTCTGCAAGATCTTCCGATGTGTCAGATCAATCGCAAAATGTCCTCCGGTTGGGGAAGAATGAGCCATTGTAATTACAGAAGCAATTTCATGTGGGGGAACACACCTGAGCAACACACCCGAGTGGTCCATATAATTTTTTGTCCTACAATTAGCCGAAATCATCGACTATACGTGGCTAGTCTTCGTCGAGTAGCTGAAGAGGTCATACCAGGTGGATATCCACTAGTCAAGAACAAAATCAAGGTGTCATAGTAAGAAGAGGGAACCAGCAATTCCCTTAATTTTTACTGGTTGTGGGTTGGTGTGATCACCTAAATTGCAGGTAACCAATTGATCTTCCGATACGTAGAACTACCGGGGCATCTCCAAATCATCTCCAGACTGAAGTAATTGTTGGAGCATCGTATCATCCAGGTCTGTTCTATACTTGGCTCATGCTCACTGGTCAGTGGTACCACCGTACAGGCTGCCGGACTCCAGTTATCAGCCACCGTTTGTAAATCTTCAGTGCCAAGTGCCATCAGATCCTTGTTGGCTATAAGAAAAGCTTCCTCTTCATCGTCGGAGAGACCATCCAACATGTGTACAGGCTCCGCTAGATATGGTCGTGCATGTGAGTCACAAGGTTTTATATCATCCAGTGGAACGATATATTTTCGGTGGTTATTTTTGAAAACTAATTCATGTGTTGACCAGTCTTGCACTACCTTAGCTTGTTTGAGCCACAGACGTCCAAAAAGCAGATTGTAGTCCAGGTTAGATTCTGGTAAGTCTAGCACAATGAAGGTCATTTTGAAGACGGCCCCTTGTAGAGTAATGGGAATATCGTGCACCAAGCCCACTAGATGGACTCAAGATTGATCAGCCATATGTACAAAGAATTAAACAGGTTCAATTTGTATCCACCCCATCTGTTTGCAAAGTGCTGCTGTTGCTATGTTTACCCCAAATCCGCCATCAATTAGGACTTGTGTAATTTTATGGTTTTTGTACCATACCGTAATCAGGGGTACCGTATGGTCCACCATTGGGTCCAATTCCGGTTGGATTGTGGCTGTTGCGGGAGCACTCGAGGATCCTAGACCAACCTGCTGTTGGAACTGTTGGCGTGCTCCAGGGACCAAAGCCAATAGTTGACCCAAGGGCAATGTAATTGATGCCTTAGACAAAACATCCCACATTGAATCTATTTTGGCTGTTTCCGGTACGGTCTTGGGTATGGACTCCGGTTCTATGTGAGCCAAATTTTGCCCTGTGGTACTTTTGGCGGTATGCTTTGCTGCATCACCGGAACTGGATCAAGAAAAATAGCTTGTTCCTGCGTAGCCCACTTGCTTGCTTTTGTAAACACCTTCTGTTGTTCACGAATTCCCGGTTCAAAAATCTCTGCAACTGGTTGTAATTGTTTTTCGGAGCGTGTTTGAACCACTGCTGCTTGCGTGTCTACTGTCGAAATATACACCATATTCACCATTGGATGTTGTCGTTCCTTTTTCTTTTTGTTATACTCGGCCGCATCTTTACAGAACCTTCGTATATGCCCAATTTCACCACAAAAATGACATTTAGGGGGTGGAGGAGATGTGCCTTCTCCTGATGGACCTACATTCCACCGGGCTTGTCCAGAATTATTTGATCGTCCTCCTCGATAATTCCTGTATCCCTGGTACAAGGTATTCCTCATCTGTGGTGGTACATAATGGTTGGCCGGTTGCCCTTGTTCCTGAATGATGGCATTAACAGCTTCTCTGTTCTGTACTTTTGCATTGTATGGGCAAGTCTCTGTGGTGTGGTCTGTTGTATGGCAAATGGCACAATACATTTGATTCAGCGTGCATGTTGAGCTTTTGTGCCCTAGATTTTTGCATTTGGTATAGTATATCTATTTCAAAGGATCCTCGTTGGATTGCCTGGACACTTTCAACCACTCTATATCTTTGGTGAATCCACCCACTTTATTTTCTAATTATAACGCCATAGCAATGACGGCATTCAAAGTCATTCCACCCACACACGGTATGATCATGATATGTTTTAGTTGGGGCTTTAATCCGTTGATAAACCACTGAATAATAACGTCGTCCGGTAAACTCGAATGTGCTGGTGGTAGCTGCCGTAAATGAGTCCGAAATAGCGTGGCATAATCCTGTACATTTTGGTGTGGCTTCTGCCTATTATTCTGCAGGTAATCAAAAATTTTGGCTGGATTTTTCTTTAACCGAAATCGTTGCAGAAAGGCATCCTTCACATCATCATACTGCCGGAAGTGGTTCAAATCATATTCGGTTAGCCATCGTGCAGCTTCATTAACTAGAGTTGACTGGAACACAATAGCTTTATACGTAGGGTCTGCTGGGTGATTTAGAACTGCATAGTTAATCTCAAAGGTCCGCACATGTGCATCGGCATCATCTCTTGGAAAACCTCCAAATTTTGTGTATGTAACCCCCGTTGGTACCGGACGCGGTGGAACAATCTGTTGTTGTTGTTGTTGTTGTGAGCCACTCATGATACGTTGTTGGTATTACCTGAATTTTGGGGAGGTATCTCTTGATATTCTTGGACTGTATAGTCAACCTGCTCACTTTCCGGTCCTAAAATATCGTTGAAAAACGATTGCTTAGTTCAAAATCTAACAGCCCTTCCTCAACTTTAGTGTCGAAATTGGCTAAACTTGCACCGAAAAATGGTGAATGCAGGAAGTGTTCACCGAAAGCACCGCAGTTTCATCGAAAAACTTCGAATTGTCGCCATGTAATACCGAACTCTCACCGAAAATCGCCGAATTCTCATTGGGTCCGGTGCATTGTCACCGAATAACGTGAACCTATCACCAAAAGCGACCGAATTCTGACCGAATGAGGCAGAACTATCTCCACACTGCGTCGTAGCACAACAAAAAATCACCGTACTTTCTTCAAAAGGGACCAAACTTTCACCGAAATGCACCGGATTCTCGTTGTGTGCTGTCGAACTACGACCAGAATTGCCGCTATCTGGCTGAATTGATCCTTCTGCAACTGAACTTAATTGTCCTGCACTTCTACCACCAAGGGGTATTCCTAATAAGTTCAGAACTGCCCAGGGATGTTGATCTCTGCGGTATTTGGGGTACGATTCACCGGAGTGTGTTATTGGCATATATCAAAGGATTCTTCTTCGAACCTTAACCTTCTTCTTCAATTAACTACTCCATTTCCCACAGACGGCGCCAGTGTTAATTAGAGTTTTAAACCTTAACTATTCAAAGTTAATTCAACTCTGGGTTCTTGGGATGGTTAGGGTTCTGTAAAACAGAGGCCCTGTTTGTATTTTCCCCAATCTATAGGTTCACTATATTCAACTTCACAGACTTTCACACATTAACCCGAAATTGCTATCTATCTGCATATTACAACATCCTTTAGTATAAGGTGATTAACTGCATCGTACAATATTCTCCAGCACCAGACATATATCCGAGCAATTCATAGCATCACCGGAACCTTAGTTAACTTAATACTTCAATAAACTTAATTACTGATTTGAACTTTACTTAACAGAATTAACAGAATGGACGAGATACTCAGCATACATAGAATTTTGGCAAACCCGTGCTCCACAACAGGCTCTCACCCAGACGAACAGTCCGGCGACACGATACCCACTGCATCACATGACTCTTCTTTCATTAATTTGTCAAATGTTACAACTTTTTGCGCTACGCCTTATGCATGCAACTTTTTAGGGTATATTACAAAATTAAGGAGTTCCTTTCCGACGGCTTACAGTTGGATGGTACCAATTACACATTATGGGCTTATATAATGCATCATGTATTGGTTGCAAAAGGACTGTGGAATATTCTGCAGGGCATTGAAAAACATCCTATTACACTTGCAAACATAGTTGTTGAAGGTGATTCAGACAGCGTTGAAGATTATGATATTCTTCATGTTCCTATTCGTGCTACGGTCCCTACTGCACTGACTGCAGAGCAAATTCATCGGGATGGCAGAGATGCTCAGGCACATGCATTGATAGCCTTGTCTATCAAACATGCCATTATTCCTCACATTCGCTCGTGCAGAACAACTAAGGATGCTTGGGATACACTTACCACTTTATACTAGGCAAGGAATGATGCTCGTGTTTCTTACCTCCGAAAACAATTGGAGAGTTAGCACATGAATGAAGGTGATTCCATGGACAGTTTTCTGACAAAGATCAAAGATTTGAAAGAACAGTTGATTTCTATTGATGAAGTCTTGCTTGATAGTTCACTTGTGCAAACTGTTCTGAATGGTCTTCCCGATTCATATCAGAGTTTTGCTTCTACTCTTTTTGTTAATGAAAGGCAATCCAAATGTGCCTTAACATTTGACGAGTTCGTCTTTGTTATGTTGCAAGAAGATCAGTCTAGGCAAAACAGGGCCATTATGTGTGTTGTAGATCAAGCTTTCCTAGCAAGTCAGAAGGGCAAAGGTAAATGGAGCTCTTTTACTAGTGAGCAAAAATCTGCTAATTATGCACAACCAAAGAAGGAAGACAGAGATGAGAAGAAAACACAAAAGCAAAAATTGTTTTTGCAAATATTGTAACGAAAATGATCATGTCATCAATGGTTGTCCAAAATGTTACTGTTGTTGGAGATAGATGTCTGCGGAAGCACGCAAACAGCACAAGGAAGAAGAAGAAGCTTGGAGCACAAACACACAGTACTGAATGTATTACTAGAGAATGTACAAAGATAAGTAGCCCATTAGGGCAATAGGCGTATATACAAGCTGGGGGAAAAAACCCTCCTAAAGAGGGAGAAAAGTGCCTCCATGGTCCTAGTGTGTTCACACACATCACTACCTAAATATATCAACAAATCCCCCTTGGGAGTGATGCGGTGAACAAGGAGCTGGCACTCATGTATAAGGAAGTGCCAAGCTATGTGGAAATCACTCCCCAAAAGGAAGTAAGCCCAAAGCTTTGCGAAAAGCTTCGAACTTCTCCCTAGGCAGAGCCTTCGTGAAAAGGTCTGCAATGTTCTCCTGCGTGGGCACATATGCCAAGCTGATCTCCCTAGCAGATAACCTCTCCCTGACATAGTGATAATGCACCTCAATGTGCTTAGTGCGAGCATGGAACACAGGGTTCCTCGCAATTGCCAATGCGCTCTGAATGTCAGTGAAGATGGTGGTGGCAGAAGACTGACCAACATCCAAATTAGCCATAAGGCGTCTGAGCCACACACACTCAATAATCGCTGTGAAAGCTGCCCTATACTCAGCCTCACAACTGGAAGTGGCCACAGTAGGCTGCTTCTTGCTCAACCAAGATATACGTGAGCTACCAAGCATGAAGCAAAAACCACTGGTGGACACACGAGTGTCATAGCAACCAGCCCAATCTAAGTTAGAAAAAGCATGCAAATCTGGCAGTGGTGATCCCCCCTTGGGATAAAACAACCCAAGTAGCCGAGTACCACTCAAGTAGCCAAAGATGCGCTTAACCGCCTTCCAATGCGTGACTCCTAGGAAATGCATAAACCTGCTCATCTGTGAGACAGCAAACTGAATATCTGGCCGAGTAATGCATAAGTAAATCAAGCATCCAATAGCTTGCTGATAGAGAACAGCATCAAATGCATCTCCATCATCATGAAGACTCAATCGTAAACCTGTCTCCATAGGAGTGGCAATAGGCTTACAGTCTTCAAGGCCAAAATGCTGCAATAATGTGTCAATATATTTCGTTTGACACAAAGCCATTCCACCATCAACTTGCATAAACTGAATGCCCAAATAGTGATGCAAATGCCCCAAATCAGACATCTCAAATGAGGCATGCAAATCAGCGTTGAAATCAACAATATGCTTCTTAATAGGACCAGTGAGCAGCATGTCGCCAACATAGACAACAACAATCAGAAGCACACTTAACATATAAGGTGCTTTCAGTTGGACTGTTCTCAAAACCATGTGCAACCAGATAGGCATGTATCTTCTCATACCAAGCACGTGGTGCTTGCTTTAAACCATATAATGCCTTCTTTAACCTGCACACCTGGTTTTCATGCCCTTTCTGCACAAAGCCAGGGGGCTGAAAAACATACACTTCTTCATGCAAGTCACCGTTCAAAAATGTTGTTTTAATGTCCAACTGATGTACATTCCAACCATGATGGGCTCCAAGTGCACAAATGCTCTGAACAGTAGTCATACGGCATGTAGGTGCAAAGGTCTCATCAAAATCAATGCCTCTTTCCTGCTCATAACCCTTTGCAATAAGCCTAACCTTATACCTGTCAATTGTACCATCAGGTTTACGCTTCAACTTGTATACCCACTTAGTGCCAATGGCCTTCTTGCCAGGAGGCAAGTCACATAAAGACCATGTACCATTCTTCATTATAGCATCATATTCAGATTGCATAGCAGCCATCCAATTTTCTGAATTCTGTGCTTCATCAAAAGAAACAGGCTCATTCTCATCATAGAGACTAGACGCAGCCATAGCATAGCAATCTGATGCAAAGGAGGCACTATGAGAGCATGAACGAGTACGATATGACAAAGGTGCATCTAATTTGCTATCACGCAAAGTCTGCACCAGCCATTTTGGCATAGTTTTTGCTTGCTCAATATCAACTCTCTCATCAACAAGTGCATCATGTAAATCTGCATCAGAAATGGAATGATAAGAACTGTACCCAACAAAAATACATTTTACTGCCTTATCATCCAATTTTCTGCGATGTTGTTCAGGCACTAATGCATATGCCAAACAACCAAAAACACGAAGATGAGCAACAGATGGCTTGTGGTCATGCCAAGACTCATATGGAGTGATAGACTATAGCGCTTTAGTGGGACACCTGTTAAGTACATATGCTGCACACATGACAGCCTCAAGCGAGAAACTATGTGGTAAAGCCTGACTCTTGACCATACACCTCGCCATCTCCATGAGTGACCTGTTCTTTCTATCAACAACTCCATTCTGTTGAGGTGTATACAACACTGTACACTGGTGTTTTATCCGACGTTCAGCCAGAAATGCATTAAAATCAGAAGACATATATTCCCCCCCTCGATCATAACGGAGGGTGCACATTTTACATGCTGACAAATTTTCAGCAAAAACCAAAAACTGTTTGAAGCACATGAACACTTCGGACTTTGCCTTCAATGGATATACCCATGCATGCATGGAAAAATCATCAATGAAAGTCACGAAGTAAAGGTAATTTCCAAACGAGGGTGTCTGCATAGGACCATAGACATCACTATATACAAGCTGCAATTTTTGCGTAGCCCGAACTGAACCCACAAATTTTTCCGAGTGCCTCAAGCTTGGGCAAAGAAGACACCATATCAGATTTCTGCAGGCGTAGCAAACTAGCAAAATTCAGATGACCAAAGCATGCATGCCAAAGCTTTGCATCTGACATAGCCTGAGAATCATGAACTGCACATGCGGAATCATTAACAAATCTTTCATAATCTATGAGCTTATACAGCCCACGACATAAAATGCCAGAAGCAATAATAACATCTCCATTTGACAGATCATGAACTGTACATCTGTCATCAACAAATTTCACAACCAAGCCAATCTTGGCTAATGCAAAAACTGATAACAGATTCTTCTTGATCCCTGGCACAAATAAAGCATGTGACAAAGTGAAAGAACTACCATCAGCAGTAGTCAAAATGATCTTACCAACTCCCATAACAGGATAAGAGGAGTTGTTGGCGCATGTAACAGTATTCCCTGTAGGGGCAGACTCGAGTGAAGAGAAGAAACTACGGTGCGAGGTAATATGTTTGGTCGCCCCACTGTCAAAGTACCAAACATCTGAGTCTACTGCAGACATGCATTGATCATGAGAAGATGGGTCAAAACTGCAGAAAATAGTAAATGCCCATTCTTCTTCCTGCACAAGATTTGCAGACTCACTTTTTGGTGTAGAGGCGTCTGCAACAACCATTCTAGCCTCTTTCTTCTTTGCCTCTTTAGCAGCCAGTTTTGGACAGTTCTTTATGATATGATCATTCCCTTTACAGTACTTACAAAAAAATTTTCGCTTTTCTGATTTCTTCTCATCTTTATCTTCCTTCTTCGAATATGCAGAATTAGCAGATTTTTGCTTACTAGTTGAAGAGCTCCATTTTCCTTTGCCCTTGTGACTAGCCAGGAAAGCTTGATTTGCAACTCGCATAATGGACCTGTTTTGCCTGGACTGATCTTCCTGCAACAGAAGAGAGACTAATTCCTCAAATGACAAGGCATTTGGATTGCCTTTCATCATCAACCGAAGAGTAGAAGCAAAACTATTATATGAATCAGGAAGACCATTTAGAACGATCTGTACAAGTGAGCTATCTGGTATAACCTCATCAGCAGAAATCAATTGTTCCTTCAAGTCTTTGATCTTCGTTAGGAAACTATCCATAGAATCACCTTCATTCATTTGCTCACTCTCCAATTGTTTTCGGAGGTAAGCAACACGAGCCTCATTCCTAGCTTGGTACAATGTGGTAAGTGTATCCCAAGCATCCTTAGCTATTCTACAAGAGCGAATGTGAGGAATAATGGCACGTTTGAGAGACAAAGCTATCAATGCATGTGCTTGGGCATCTTTTCCATCCCAACGAATCTGCGCTGCAGTAAGTGCAGCAGAAATAGCAGCACGAATAGGAATCTGTGCAATATCATCTTCGACACTATCTTCATCAGCTCCAACACCTGTATTTGCAGTACTTGTAGTCAGAGGTGTAACAGAACGTCTTTCAACACCCTGCACAATGTTCCACAATCCTTTTGCAACTAATACATGTTGCATCATATAAGCCCATAATGGGTAGTTGGTACCATCCAACTTATCCTCAACAGCCAACATACGAAATACATCACTACTTTCAGCCATGGCCGATGACTAAAATACCTTGATGCAAAAAATTGACTGTATCTCAAAAAGTTGAACAAAACTGCCCTGACGAATTCTGCTAGACTTGTAGCAGACTTCGAGATGCTTATACTGGCGAACAGAAACTGGTATATACCTTTGGCACAAAAAGACAAAATAGCCTGCACAAGCACTGCGATAGTGCGTTTAGAGGTCAAAACGAGCTCAGATCGTGATTTCGGCACCACATAGCAAAGCTGTTTTGATCTCGAAAACACCCTGAGTATGCTCACCAAAATTCGTACGATTCTGAGACTGCAAACAGAGGAGTGTCGACGGCGCCCTAGATGAAGGGACGACCTGCTCTGATACCAATTGTTGGAGATAGATGTCTACGGAAGCACGTGAACAACACAAGGAAGAAGAAGAAGCTTGGAGCACAAACACACAATACTGAATGTATTACTAGAGAATATACAAAGATAAGTAGCCCATTAGGGCAATAGGCATATATACAAGCCGGGGGAAAAAAGCCTCCTAATGAGGGAAAAAAGTGCCTCGGTGGTCCTAGTGTGTTCACACACATCACTACCTAAATATATCAACAAATGTTAGTGTCCATGTGAAAGTCCAAATGGCCATCAGACACTTCTTTGTATATGTTCTTTACTAAAACATATAGTGGTCTGGTCAGTCATAGATAGTAAGTTCGACCGCATTTGTAAGACCTAAGAATTTTGTCTTCGTGCTCCCTGTGTACTATGTTTTCTGCGTATTCAGAAGCCTCTGTGAAGTACTGTGTGCGGCCTTAGGAGCTCGCACCCCCCCAAGGCTTACGACTAAGGCAGCGACCAAGGCATAGACCTTGGCATACCTTGTCATCCGAGTCACCATTTGCACCGTTGGTTGCACGCGAGGGAGGACCTCAACGATCAAGGAATATAGAGGTTCCCGGTACTTCCCGAGAGGTCACCCATCCCAGTACTGTTCCCCCCAGAGCTTGTTTAACCGTGGCAATCTCATGCCACTAAGCTACACTCTTGTGGTGTCTGAAGAAGGGGAAAGACTAAGGTTGACATTACCTTGAACAAGTTTTGGTCCCTCAAAGCTTCATTCTTTGCTTTCAAAGCCTATGGATACTAGTCCTCCGATTAGCATGCATAAAAATGTTGCATATCAGGATGCTCAAGAGAATGTCCATTCAGATCAGTCTGCACAGATTCCTGTTCAGTAACCATTGAGACGTTCTGCACGTGTCTCACAACCACCTGATAGATATGTTCCAGGTTTAGATTTTGTTATGCTAACAGATGCCGGTGAGCCCTCTTGCTAGAAAGAGGCTATGCAGATAGAGGATCATGTCAAGTGGGAGCGTGCCATGAAGAGTGAGTTGGATTCTATTCACAAGAATGGTACTTGGGATTTAGTACCTTTGCCAAAGGGCAGGAAAATCTTTACCATGTAAATGGGTATATAAGCTGAAATTCACATGCTTCTCTAAAGTATAAAGCACGACTTGTTGCAAAGGGTTTTAAGCAACAACATGGTGTTGATTTCGAGGAAATCTTCTCTCCAGTGGTCAAGATGACTACCTTGCGCATGTTGCTTGGATTCGTTGCGGAGGACTTAGAGCTAGTCCAAATGGATGTGAAAACTGCTTTCTTGCATGGAGATCTTACAGATGAGATCTATATGGAACAACGAGAGGGTTATGTAGTTCCTGGAAAGGAAAGTCTAGTTTGTAAGCTTAAGAAGAGCTTGTATGGACTTAAACAATCCCCTAGACAATGGTACCAAAAGTTTGATGCTTTTATGAAGTCTCAAGGCTATTCTCGAAGCAATGAGAATCATTGTCTCTACACAAAGATATGCTCAGATGGTAGCTTGATATGCTTGATACTTTATGGCGATGATATGTTGATTGCTGGGGAAGTCCTCTTATGATTTGTCAATTCTCAAAAAGAAGTTGAGTCAGACATTTGATATGAAGGATTTGGGGGATGCCAAACATATTCTTTGCATGCGCATTACTCGTGATAGGAGAAAAAGATGCATATACTTGTCTCAAAGTGAGTACATATCCAAAGTACTTCACAGGTTCAATATGCAGGGTGGAAAGGCATTGAGTACACCTTTACCCACATATGTGAAATTCAGAAAGGATGATTGCCCCAAATCAGATGAGGAAAGGGAATTCATGACCAAAATTCCCTATGAGTCTGCTGTTGGTAGTCTCATGTATGCTATGGTAGCTACGAGACCAGACATTGCATTTGCAGTGGGAGTTATGAGCAGATATATGTCAAATCCTGGTAAGAAACATTGGGAAGCGGTCAAGATGATTTTAAGATATCTGAGTGGCACTAAGGACAAGTGTCTATGCTTAGGTAGAGGAAAAGCATCCATTATTGGTTACACAGATTCTGACTATGCTAGTTGTGTAGACAATCGTAAGTCTACATCAAGGTACATTTTTCATTTTGCTGGAGTGCCATCTCTTGGAGATCTCGTCGTCAAGAATGTACAGTTGTTTCCACCATAGAAGCAGAGTATGTTGTAGTAAGTGAGGCATGTAAGGGAGCATTGCGGTTTTCTCGTCTTGCTTGTGATATGGGTTTACCTCAGCATGTACCTCGTTTGCTCAGTGATAGTCAGAGTGTCATCACTTTGGCTAAGAATCTGGTCTATCATGCAAAGACCAAGCACATTGAGGTGAGGTATCACTTCATTAGAGATTGCTTAGCTACTCAGCGCATTATTCTTGAAAAGGTTCACACTCGAGATAATGTTGCAGATGCTTTGACTAAAGTTCTACCACAGGATAGCTTTTGACATTGTTGTCACTTGATGGGGGTTACTTGATCCACGATCTTACACAGTCACTTGTATACTGTGTAACATGCCCATCAAGTGGGAGGTATAGTTTGTATACTTACACTCAGGTATTCTTTATCACTCTTTATTTTTCTCCCATAGTTACTTTGGCCATATTGGTCTTTAATGGGATATTGTTACCGTTAGTGTCCATGTGAAAGGCCAAATGGCCATCTGACACTTCTTTGTATATGTTCTTTAATAAAACATATAGTGGCCTGGTCAGTCATAGATAGTAAGTTTGACTGCATTTGTAAGACCTAAGAAGTCTGTCTTCGTGCTCCCTGTGTACTGTGATTTTTGCATATTCAGCAGCCTCTTTGAAGTACTGTGTGCGGCCTTAGGAGCTCAATTTTCAACCCCAAGGATATCGTCGTGGAGCTCTCGAGAAGGAGAGCGCAGTGTGGTGCATTGCCATCAAAATACTTCACAAAACTCGCTGCTAAAGAGGTGTTGATATATTTAGGTAGTAATGTGTGTGAACACACTAGGATCGTCGGGGCGTCTTTTTCCCTCTTTAGGACGTTTTTTCCCCCCGGCTTGTATATACGCCTATTGCCCTAATGGGCTACTTATCTTTGTACATTCTCTAGTAATACATTTAGTATTGTGTGTTGTGCTCCAAGCTTCTTCTCCTTCCTTGTGCTGCTCACGTGCTTCCGCAGACGTCTATCTCCATCAATTGGTATTAGAGCAGGTCGTTGCTTCATCTAGGGCACCCTCGACACTCCTCCAATTACAATCTCAGAATCACATGAATTTTGGTGAGCATACTGAGCTCGTTTCGGCCTCCAAACGCACTATCACACTGCTTGTGCAGGCTATTTTGTCTTTTTGTGCCAAAGGTATATACTAGTTTTTGTTTGCCAATATAAGCGTCTCGAAGTCTGCTACAGGTCTAGCAGAATTCGTCTAGGCAGTTTCATTCAACTTTTTGAGATACAATCAATTTTTTGCATCAAGGTATTTTAGTCATCGGCCATGGCTGAAAGCAGTGATGTACTCCGTATGTTGGTTGTTGAGGATAAGTTGGATGGTACCAACTACCCGTTATGGGCTTATATGATGCAACATGTATTGGTTGCAAAAGGATTGTGGAACATTGTGCAGGGTGTTCAAAAATGTCCTATCATACCTGCAACTATTACAATTGTAGGTACAGAAGCTGATGTAGAAGGTGTCGAAGATGATGATATTCTGCATATTCCTATTCGTGATACGGTTTCTGATGCACCTATTGTAGAGCAAATTCGTTGGGATGGCAGAGATGCCCAAGCACATGCATTGATAGCTTTGTTTGTCAAACGTGCCATTATTCCTCACATTCGCTCTTGCAAAACAGCTAAGGATGCTTGGGATTCACTTACCACATTGTACCAAGCTAGGAATGAGGCTCGTGTTGCTTATCTCCGAAAACAGTTGGAGAGTGAGCACATGAATGAAGGTGATTCTATGGAAAGTTTTCTAACAAAGATCAAAGACTTGAAGGAACAATTGATTTTTGCTGATGAGGTTATACCAGATAGCTCACTTGTGCAGACTGTTTTGAATGGTCTTCTAGATTCATATCAGAGTTTTGCTTCTACTCGTCGGTTAATGATGAAAGACAATCCAAATGCCTTTTCATTTGAGGAGTTAGTCTTTGTTATGTTGTAGGAAGATCAGTTCAGGCAGAATAGGTCCATTATGCATGTTGCAGATCAAGCTTTCCTGGCTAGTCAGAAGGGCAAAGGAAAATGGATCTCTTCAACTAATAAGCAGAAATCTGCAAATGCTACAGATTTGAAGAAGGAAGATAAAGATGAGAAGAAATCAAAAAAGCAGAAATTGTTTTGCAAGTACTGTAAAGGGAATGGTCATATCATAAAGAATTGTCCAAAACTGGCTGCTAAAGAGGCAAGAAGAAAGAGGCTGGAATGGTTGTTGCAGAGGCCTCTACTTTGTCAAATGAGTGTTGCTAAGATCATTTTGACTACTGCTGATGGTAGTTCTTTCACTTTCTCAAATGCTTTATTTGTGCCAGGGATCAAGAAGAACCTGTTATCAGTTTCTGCATTAGCCAAGATTGGCTTGGTTGTGAAATTTGTTGATGACAGGTATACAGTTCATGATCTCTCAAATGGTGATGTGATTATTGCTTCAGGCATTTTATGTCGTGGGCTGTATAAGCTCATAGACTATGAAAGATATGTGAATTATTCGGCATGTGCAGTACATGATTCTCAGGCTATGTCAGATGCAAAGATTTGGCATGCACGTTTTGGTCATCTGAATTTTGCTAGTTTGCTATGCCTGTAGAAATCTGAAATGGTGTCCTCTTTGTCCAAACTTGAGGCACCTGGAAAACATGTTTGTGAAGGCTGTATTTTGGGCAAAATGCAGCGTTCCTCATTTCCAAAAGATGGTTCAGTTCGGGCTACTAAAAAATTGTAGCTTGTACATAGTGGTCTGTGGTCCTATGTAGATACCTTCTTTTGGAAATTATCTTTACTTCGTGACTTAAATTGATGATTTTTCCAGGCATGCATGGGTATATCCATTGAAGGCAAAGTCCGAAGTGTTCTTGTGCTTCAAATAGTTTTTGGTTTTGGCTGAAAATCTGTCTGCATGTAAAATGGGCACCCTCCGTTCTGATTGAGGGGGGGAATATATGTCTTTTGATTTTAATGCATTTTTGGCTGAACGTGGGATAAAACATCAATGTACAGTGCCGTATACACCTCACCAAAATGGAGTTGCTAAACAAAATAACAGGTCACTCATGGAGATGGCGAGGTGTATGGTCAAGAGTCAGGCTTTACCACATAGTTTTTTGCTTGAGGCTGTCATGTGTGCAGCATATGTACTAAACAGGTGTCCCACTAAAGCACTGCAGTTTATCACTCCATATGAGGCTTGGCATGATCGCAAGCCATCTGTTGCTCATCTGCATGTTTTTGGTTGTTTGGCATATGCATTAGTGTCTAAACAACATCGCAGAAAATTGGATGATAAAGCAGTAAAATGTATTTTTTTTGGGTACAGTTCTGAAAGTAAAGGCTATCATTTGTATCACCCACAAACTAAACGCATTCTGGTTAGGCGTGATGTTGTTTTTGTGGAAGATGCTATTCAGCCATTGCTGTCATGTATTAAGGAGACATCTGTTAGCTCCAAAGACATGTATGATACTTTGCTGCCTCTTTTTACAGGTGGACAGTCTAGTGCTGGTCCCAATGAGGCAACTTCTCAACCTTTGGAGGTTTCATGTGATGATGCAGATCATTCCGTTTTTTATGCAGATTTACATGATGCACTAGTTGATGAGAGAGCTGATATTGAGCAGGCAAAAACTATGCGTAAATGGCTGGTGCAGACTTTGTGTGATAGCAAATTAGATGCACCTTTATTATATCATACTCATTTAGGCTCTCATAGTGCCTCTTTTGCATCAGATTGCTATGCTATGGTGACATCTAGTCTCTGTGATGAGAATGAGCCTGTTTCGTTTGATGAGGCACAAAATAGTTGGACATTAAAACAACCTTTCTGAATGGTGACTTGCATGAAGAAGTGTATGTTTTTCAGCCCCGTGGCTTTGTGTAGAAAGGGCATGAAAACCAAGTGTGCAAGTGATGGTGGAATGGCTTTGTGTCAAACGAAATATATTGACACATTTTTGCAGCAGTTTGGCCTTGAAGACTATAAGCCTATTGCCACTCCTATGGAGACAGGTTTACGATTGAGTCTTCATGATGCTGGAGATGCATTTGATGATGTTCTCTATCAGCAGGCTGTTGGATGCTTGATTTACTTATGCATTACTCGGCTAGATATTCAATTTGTTGTCTCACAGGTAAGCAAGTTTATGCATTGCCCAGGTGTCAAGCATTGGCAGTTGGTTAAGCGCATCCTTCGCTACTTGAGTGGTACTCGGTTACTTGGGTTGTTTTATCACAAGGGGGGATCACTACCGCCAGATTTGCATGCTTTTTTTGACTCTGATTGGGCTGGTTGCTATGACACTCGTGTGTCCACTAGTGGCTTTTGCTTCATGCTTGGTAGCTCATGTATATCTTGGTTGAGCAAGAAGCAACCTACTGTGGCCACTTCCAGTTGTGAGGCTGAGTATAGGGAAGCTTTCACAACGACTATTGAGTGTGTGCGGCTCAGACGCCTTATGTCTGATTTGGGTGTTGGTCAGTCTTCTGCCACCACCATCTTCACTGACAGTCAGAGCTTATTGGCAGTTGCAAGGAACCCAGTGTTCCATGCTCGCACTAAGCACATTGAGGTGCATTATCACTATGTCAGGGAGAGGTTCTCTGCTGGGGAGATCAGCTTGGCATATGTGCCCACGCAAGAGAACATTGCAGACCTTTTCGCGAAGGCTCTACCTAGGGAGAAGTTTGAAGCTTACTACAAAGCTTTGGGCTTACTTCCTTTTGTGGAGTGATTTCCACATAGCTTGGCACTTCCTTATACATGAGCACCAAGTCCTTATTCACAGCATCACTCCCAGGGGGGATTTGTTGATATATTTAGGTAGTGATGTGTGTGAACACACTAGGATCGCCTGGGCACTTTTTTTCCTCTTTAAGAGGTTTTTTCCCCTGGCTTGTATATATGCCTATCGCCCTAATGGGCTACTTATCTTTGTACATTCTCTAGTAACACATTCAGTATTGTGTGTTGTGCTCCAAGCTTCTTCTCCTTCTTTGTGTTGTTCGCGTGCTTCCTCAGATGTCTATCTCCAACAAGAGGCAAGGAAGAAAGAGGCTAGAATGGTTGTTGCAAAGGCCTCTACACCCAAAACAAAGTCTACTAATCTTGTGCAGAGTGAAGAATGGGCATTTATCATTGTTTGCAATTATGGCCCATCTTCTTATGAACAACATATGTCTGTAGTAGACTCATATGTTTGGTACTTTGATAGTGGGGTGACCAAACATATTACCTCGTAACACAGTTTCTTCATTTCACTCGAGCCTGCCCCTACAAGGAATACTATCACATGCACCAACAACTCCTCTTATCCTATTATGCGAGTTGATAAGATCATTCTAACTACTGTTGATGGTAGTTCTTTTACATTGTTGGATGCTTTATTTGTGCCAAGGATCAAGAAGAATATGTTATCAGTTTCAACTTTAGCCAAGATTGGCTTGGTTGTGAAATTTGTTGATGATAGATGTATAGTTCATGGTCTGTGAAATGATGATGTCATTACTGCTTTTGGCATTTTATGTCATTTGCTCTATAAGCTCATAGGCTATGAAAAATCTATGAATGATTCACCATGTGCAGTACATGATTCTCATGCTATGTCAGATGCAAAGTTTTGGCATGCACACTTTGGTCATCTGAATTTTGCTAGTCTGCTATGCGTGCAAAAATCTGAAATGGTGTCCTCTCTACCCAAACTTGAGGCACCGGGTAAACATGTTTGTGAAAGTTGTATTTTGGGAAAAATGCAACATTCCTCCTTTCCAAAAAATGGTTCAGTTCGAGCTACTAAAAAATTCTAGCTTGTTCACAATGATGTATGTGGTCCTATGCAGACACCCTCTTTTGGAAACTATTTTTACTTTGTGACTTTCATTAATGATTTTTCCAGGCATGCATGGGTATATCCATTGAAAGCAAAGTCCGAAGTGTTTATGTGCTTCAAAAAAGTCTTTTATTTTGGCTGAAACTATGTCAACATGTAAAATGGGCACCTCCGTTCTGATCAAGGGGAGGAATATATGTCTTTTGACTTTAATGCATTTCTGGCTGAAAATGGGATAAAACATCAGTGTAGAGTGCCATATACACCTCAATAGAATGGAGTTGCTAAACGGAAGAACAGGTCACTCATGGAGATGGCAGGGTGTATGGTCAAGAGTCAGGCTTTACCACATAGTTTTTGGCTTGAGGCTGTCATGTGTGCAAACATATGTACTTAACAGGTATCCCACTAAAGCATTATAGTCTATCACTCCATATGAGGCTTGGCATGGTTGTAAGCCATCTGTTTCTCACCTAGGTGTTTTTGGTTTTTTGGCGTATGCATTAGTGCCTAAACAACAACACAAGAAATTGGATGATAAAGCAGTGAAATGTATATTTGTTGGGTACAATTCTGAAAGCAACGGGTATCGTTTGTGTCATCCACATACTAAACACATTCAGGTTAGGCATGATGTTATTTTTGTGGAAGATGTTATTCAACCATTACTTTCATGTATTAAGGAGACATTTGATACATTGTTGCCTCTTTTTATAGGTGGATAGTCCAGTGCTTGTCCTATGAGGCAACATCTCCGCATTTATAGGTTTCATGTGATGATGTAGATCATTCCATTTTTTATGCAGATTTACATGATACACTTGTTGATGAGAGAGCTGATATTGAGGAGGCAAAAACCATGCCAAAATGGCTGGTGCAGACTGTTGCCCTTTGAATCCTAGAGATGCACGTACGCAGAGGATAGTACAAAAACGAAGTCACACAAAAGTACTCAAAGAATAGAAAGATACAAGAGACAACACCAGATTGGCTACAATCTCCCCCCACATACTATGATGGACGGGTCTATCATGTGAAGAGAGATGGTGGATGCAATCCAAAGATGAGTTGGTGCTGCTACAACCAGCTTCACACCAACCAACTGAGACTTCAGAGTTGATTAGTAGACCATTTGAGTTTCCTAAATCCACCAAAATATCAGCCAAGTACTTAGGAACATGTATCCCAAAAGTTTAAGTCAAGACAGACAAGTTGTAAGATGACTAGCTCCCAAAAACTTGCTATTTTTGGACATACACCTGCTGGAAAAACTGAATAGTGCTCTCAACCTGGTAGGAATTAGATAAATTCCTTTTGGCCATAGTAAATAGACTTAGCAAGCTTCCAAATCCAAGTTAAAACACTTTAAATGATGGACTGAGCATTGAGAACAAGATTCATCAATTTCTGGAACATGCCCACCATTCTCGGGGCTCTGCAGAGATAGACCAATGAGCAGTAAAATGCAGATATCTCACAGATTGTAAATTCAATGAAAATGAAACTTAATATACAGAAATTAGACAGTAAGAGCTATCCAACGCACGTTAAAACAATGAAAAAGGTTTCGTAGAACTCGAGATATGACCTTCTGAAGTTACTAGAACAAAACAGAGAAGTAGATGATGATAAATGTATAGATTCACATATGATTACAACCACATTGGCAATGAATCTTTGCACAATGGGAGTAGAATGATAGAGCTATGGCGTAAGCTCTTCAATCTCTACAAAATGACATGAAGTGGTCACGTAAAAGGCTTGCTAATCGCCTCTTCCTTCTTGCTCTTTTTATAGCTATTCTTGGAGGGAGTTTTGAATTCGAATTCGAATGGCTCCACCTAAAAGTGATCTCCAAAGTTAGGAGATATTCCCTAAGCTCAAAAATTCGTGGTTTTAGGTAGTTAAAACCATGACTTTGCTTTTACATCATGCATGAGGTAAGCCATCCTTTTCCTTTTTTTCTTTTTCAAATTACAAGAGACAAAAATGAACTCTTTTACAAGAGGTGTTCACATGAGTACACATGTGACTTACAAATGATCAGAATATCAAGCATATCAAGTATGTAGGCTTGGGTAAAATGCACCAACATATCATAGCATGTGTATTTATAGGTATTTCTTATTATGTCATGAATAGAAGATACATGAGGGTTACACTTCAAAAAGCGTGATTTTTCTTTATTTATAAAAATCAGAATCTTCTATTTTTACAAAAACGTCGCTTTTAAAGGGATCTATTATTTTTACCAAAATAACTAAAAATACTATCTTCTAAAAATAACTATCTTCTAAAAATAGCTATCTTCTAAAAACATTCTTCTAAATATCTCCAAAAATATTTGAATAAGTCCATGCACGTTCACACCCTCATGGATCTTCACCTGCTAAATCAAAACACAAAACACATTAAAAACCTCAAGGCATTAAAATCCATTTAACATTCCAATATTCCATAAAGTATAACATGCCTCCCAGTTGACAAGCAACTGACCTCATTTGATAAGAATAAAATAGACATGGATGTCCAGTCATATGTCCCATCACTAAACAATCATAAGCATGTTCCATGTAAAAACACATGCATGGAATTGGAAAACTGGAATTTAATGTGATTGTGAATGATAAGCAGAAATCAAATGATCATAATGTGGAGTTAGTGATGTTTTATGAATCTGTTTTATGAATCTGTTAGGGCAATTTTTTTTCCACTTTCAGAGGCTTTTTTTCCCTAGCTTGTATATACGCCTATTGCCCTAATGGGCTACTTATCTTTGTACATTCTAGCAGTAATACATTCAGTATTGTGTGTTGTGCTCCAAGCTTCCTTGTGATGTTCACATGCTTCCATAGATGTCTAACTCCAACAATTGGTATCAGAGTAGGTCGCCGCTTCATCTAGGGCATCATCAACACCTCTCCAGTTGTAGTCTCAAAATCGCACGAAATTCAGTAAGCATACTCAGGGTGTTTTAGAGATAAAAAAAGCTTTGCAATGTGGTGCGAAAATCACGATCTAAGCTTGTTTCGACCTCCGAACACACTATCGTAGTGCTTGTGCAGCCTATTTCATCTTTTTGTGCCAAAGATACATACCAGTTTTGGTTTGCCAGTATAAGTGTCTCAAAGTTTGCTACATGTTTAGTAGAACTGATCAAGGTAGTTCTGTTCAACTTTTTTAGATACAGTCATTTTTCTACATTAGGGTATTTTAGTCAGTGGCCATGGCTGAAAGCCGTGATGTATTTTGTATGTTGGCTATTGAGGATAAGTTGGATGGTACGAATTACCCATTGTGGACTTATATGATGCATCATGTATTGGTCGCAAAAGGACTATGGAATATTGTGCAGGGTGTTGAAAGACGTCCTATTACACCTGCGAATACAGGTACTACAAATACAGGTACTCAAGCTAATGAAGATGCACTACAACATATGAGGGACATATCGACGGTCACTCTCGGCGTTGGTATAAATGTTGGAAACATGCACTTAAGCATACTGACGGTCACTTGATTGTTTAAAACGGATCGTCAGGATGCTTCGCGACCATCGGTATAGGCATCGGTATAGGCGCCAATATAGGTGTTGGTAGAAGCATTCGGTAATTTACTAGAAATTACTGATGCCTATACCAAGGCCGTGTTTTAAACATACCAGGAACCCGAGAGCAAAAATAAACATTTTGCACATTTTTTACACTAAGTATTGCTTGCTTCGGTTGAACTTGCATGCATGAACCGAATTGTGACCTGCATTGTCTTGTGCACACATACACACAGATCTCTCTCTCTACACTCTCTCCCTCTCTCTCTCTCTCTTTAGATCTTGCATCTTTGTAAGTGGTGCGTGTACTTTTACCCTTTGTCTTTCTCTATGCTTTATGTTTTATAATTTTTTTTCTCTTTGATTTTGCAGAAGTTTTTTGGCATCGATTCTTTTGAATTCGATGATAGACGACATACATTACGCTTTGACAACAACGATCCTAAAGAGGGACATACCTGTAAGTGATTGTTTTATTCTCTATTGATAAAGAGAGAGAGATAAAGAGAGAAAGAGAGAGAGAGAAAGAGAGAGAGAGAGAGAGAGAGAGAGAGAGAGAGAGAGAGAGAGAGAGAGAGAGAGAGAGAGAGAGATAAAGATAGATGAAAGAGAGGAAGATAGAGAAAGAAATAAAGAGAGATGAAAGAGAGAAAAATAGAGAGAAGAGAGAGATAAAGAGAGATGAAAAAGAGAAAGATAGAGAGAGATAAAGAGAGAGAGAGAGAAAGAGAGAGATATATAAAAATACATACACATGCACACACATACATACATGCATATACACACACATATACAGGTCATATGAAGAGCATACAGATTACAATAGAGCAGTCAGGCACAATACGGCAACAAGGCCTAATCATTTTTTCCAAGGACCATTCACAACTCAAGTGATTTTAATCACTACACAAACATTGTAAATTCCGTTTTTGGTAGAATAGACTCCATTTTGTTCAAGCCGAGGAGTCCTTGAGCTTGAGGAGTATTAGAATTAGCTACATATCAATTTTCATAATTTTTAGACTTCGTTTGAGCCCTCAAATAGGCTCTAGAACCTAATTTTTAGCTGGGCCAAACACTAGGTCTGGACAAGGCCAAAGCTAGTGAGAAAACTATAAAAAGAGCTAGAGAGCTCATTTTTGGGGTTAGATTGTTTGTGAATTGAGCTTATGTAAGAGACTTTTTGACTAATGCAAAGAACTCCATTGTTCCTCTCCTTGTTCTTGCCTTGTGTGCGCGTGTGTGTATGTGTGTGCATGCTTGTGTGCTTCTCACTCACACACTTGTGCCTTCACTTGCTCATAGTCTTCATACTAGTCCTCACGTCTCCATGGATTGACAATTATGAGGTGAATCTTCTCACGTTGGTACTCACCATTGTGCTAGAGTGACACCAAATTTGGCGCCGTTGCCGGGGAGAGAGCTTCGAGGACGAGCGTGTGATGGTAAGACCTCGAGCGAGTAGAGACATTGGAGTTATAGGTAATATCCTTTCTTTTCTTTATTTTTCTTCATTTTTTTTCTTACTTTTGCATCACCATCGTCACCATCATCATCCCCACCATCTCCCACCTCCATCTCCATCTTCACAAAAATTTCAGTTTTTTGGTCATATTACACTCCCCACCTCATTTCCCTCATTTCATTGTGAGAGAGTGCGAGAGAGAGCTTGCATGCTATCTGTTTTTGGTGTGTTTTTGAGCTTTTGTTGCAGGAACTAGCTGTACCATCATCTCCAGCAGCTTGCGCAGGTACGACAGACTCTGCACAGGTCCCGGGACGACGACCTCTGTCTGTCGTGACAGACAAAAAAACTTAATATTTTGTGAATGCGTGTTTGGCACGGTAACCTACACTCCAAATCACTAAAAGTTTCTAAAAAATCTGCGTTTTTTCAGTCTATCGCGACAGACACCATCTATCGCGACAGACACCGTCTATCGCGACAGACACCGTCTATCACGACAGACCAAATCACGACAGACGATAGACACCGTCTATCGCGACAGACACCGTCTATCGCGACAGACCAAATCACGATAGACAATAGACACTGTCTATCATGACAGACACTCGTCTATCGTGACAGACAGAGACCCACAATAGACCCTGTCTATCGCGACAGACACCTGTCTATCGTGACAGACCAAATTCCACGACAGATCCAGTCTATCGCGACAGACATCGTCTATCGCGATAGACACCGTCTATCGCGACAGACCACTCTATCGCGACAGACACCGTCTATTGCGACAGACCCATCTATCGCGACAGACACCGTCTATCGCGACAGACACCGTCTATCGCGACAGACACCGTCTATCGCGACAGACCCATCTATTGCGACAGACACCATCTATCGCGACAGACTTGTCTATCGCGACAGACCCGTCTATCGCGACAGACACAGTCTATCGCGACAGACAGCCCCCACGACAGCTTGTGTCTATCGTGACAGACACCGTCTATCGCGATAGACAGACATTTTCGGCAAAAAAATAAGGGGTAATTTTCTTGGAAATTTAGGCCAAATTTTGGGCACATTTGCATACTCAAATACTCATACAATTATAAAGGCCTTAGAAGAATGCATTAAAACTCCTGAAAGGTTATGTTTGTCTGTTCAACCCCCTAAACCCTGAACGGTCATAACTTTTTCATATGAAATCCATTTTTTGAGCTCTAGGGCTTGTCGGAAAGCTCGTGGCATATACTACGCGCCCTCAACTGTTTTTTATAAGAATAATGCGTTGATTTTCAGATATGATATTTTGAAGTTGACACACTAAGGGGTAGGTACACCAAGGGAGCTCTAGAGAAAATTTTTTAGCAATACAAAAGGGGGAACAAGGGTCATTAAAAAGTGTATGAAATAAATTGTCTGTCAATTGAAGGATCAAATTGGAGCTAAACTTGTGGTTCTTACAGGATCATCGAGAGCTTTTGGAGAAAGCAAAGTAAGTGCCAAGGCAAACAAGCTGGGGAACGTGCTTCCTGGGTAGACAAGCATCACCAAAAGGAGCGACTTGAGGTTGGAACATCTCTTAACCCCCTCAGTCCATTCTTAGCATAGGCTAAGTGCGAGTAGTTGTCCTGATTGACTAGGGGTACGATAGGAACACTCAAGTTTGAAGAGTCCTTAACTTCTCAAGTGCAAGGATAGGCTAAATTGCAATCAAAGGATAACTTAAAGGAAAAGAACTTAAGCGGACGAAGAACATCAAGTACGACACACTAAAGTGCCCCTGACGACGCTTAATTAAAAACAAGAAAACACATCCAAAGGAACTTAAAAGGAACAAGTGACTGATACCAAAGAATCAGCAACGTACAAAGGGCATATGAACCTTAGGTCAGGTAGACACCTAAGGAGAGACAGACAAAGTCTTAGATCTTCAGAGGCTAGTGTTAATCATACTGCTAGGTCTTGGGCCCAGCAGTTAAGCCATCATTCGTATTACCCTAGCTCTGAGATTAGCGAGTCTGAGATGTCCCACGGTATGGAGAGACCTACAGGAAGTTCTGGGGTGCCATATTTACATAGGGTGGAAGGCCCTTACAAGATGCAACTCAAGTACCTTAGGACCAACCGATTAGGTGCTAGCATCTATGAGGACGGCCTAGGGAGATCTGTGATCCAGATTAAAAACCTTGACCAATCCATTGGACTAGAGCACCTAGCTGTCAAGTTTGAAAGGGAGCATACTTCGACAAGGAAGGGACAATATATGTAGTCACCAGTCATCCAGATAGGACAGATGAATTTGGAAATGTGGTCCCGGAAACGGACTTAGGTGACCTAGAGCAAGGAAACATGGGCGAAGAACCTAGAACCCCTCGAGGCAAATCTGTTCTCATGAGGATTATCACACCAGAGTGGATTCCCCAAGATAATAAGAGCATAGATCTCCTCCTGAACCGGGAGACGGATGAAGCCTTTTGGAGATATAGACCTAGTCAGACGAGTGAGGTAGGAACAATCATGATATATGAGTTCAAAGATCCTGATATCCCAGATAGAGTGGATCTTTGGGGTTACAGAAAATGACAGGCATGCTTACACTTGGAAAGGCGAATTTATCTTCCCCCAACCAAGATCGAATGTGTCCTTTGGTCACCAAGGAGCTGGAACATCTCAAGCTCATGGGACTCAAAGAGAAAGGAGTAGAGAGAGATCTGAGGTAAGCTTTGCCAACTCTTGGGGAAGAGAAAGAACGAGAACGGAAATAAATAGAGGGGAACCTGAGGGACATAGAGCCCTAGGGAACCGAAGAAATGCCGATGATTTCCCTTTGCCAAGACCGAGAGAGCACACGAGGACCTTGAGACCGACTCAGCTAGTTAAGTCCATGAAAAACTACTTCGATGGCACGGGAGACCCCTACGATCATGTAGCTGAGTTTAAGCAAGTCTTGAGAGCTGAACAAGTTGAAGACTTGTTCATGCAATACAATGCCTTTGGTTTGACCCTTAGGAACACCGCCTTGACATGGTTTCAGCCACTAAACGAGAGGCAGTTCAAGAGCATAGATCAACTTCTAAAGGCATTCATTATTGAATTCTCTAAAAGTGGCATAAGGCATAATACTTCCTCATTGATATACAACTTCAAGCAGACCCCGCAAGAGATTGTGAGACTTGCAAGAAGAAGATTTATGCAATATCTTGAGCGATGTCCTGGTCTTGAGTTACCCACGGCCGCTAAGCAAGTGGCTTTATTCTTGGATGGATTGCTAAGTACCAAATTGAGATCATATGTGTACTTGAAGGACCCCCGAACTATAGAAGAATGTGTACGCATGTGCATCGATATTGAGGATAATCTAGGGGAGGAGTTAGAGCTTTCCAAAATCTACAAAGATTCAGATAGTACTTCTAGCCTCTCTTCCTCACAATCCACATCAATTGAGGAACTTGCGGAAAAACTAGCTCAAAAACTAGGTGTCTCTAGTAAACAAATTCCTAGATTTGCCCTAGTAAAGAGGTGCTATACTTGCGGTGGTGACCATATGGCAAACACACATCCCATCACGGCTCAACCCCAAGTGAATCCTAGCAGCCAATATTGCACCATAGAGCGAAGGTACACAAATCACTCAGCACAAGACTGCCCATACAATAAGCAAGCGGTTAGGCAAACCTACCCTCAGCCATACCCTCAACAAGGCAGATACCAGAGTCAATACTCACCACAACAGTATACTAGGCCTCAGCAAAATTACCAACCGCAATATCAGGCCCAACTGAGACCCCAACCAGTGCTAGCATAGCAACCACCTGCTCCTACTAATGTGATTCCGGTAAAGTATGCTGCTGCAGAAGAAAACTTGAATAGAGCTATAGTCCTAGTAACACCATTAATCTCAGAAAGTGATCCCAGTGACCATAGCTTTGATTCTACACATGTTGATAGTCCCCAGGCTTACTACATGCAATCTCCTGAACATGGTGAGTCTTACTATAGTGAGGAACCGAGTGAACCTATTTGGGAGACAAAGTATGCGAATGTCATGTACGCGAACCCCAACCCTAGACCTCAACCTAGGCAGGTAAGACCTCCATTTCCTAGAGGGCCATGCTATAGATGTCAGGGAGATCATCTCATTCGTGATTGTCCCTTGCCTCCAGCGACACAACCCCAGTCGGTGACAATCCAGGGCTATTGCCAGGAGTGTGGAAAGGAGCATCTCTTACGAGACTGCCCAAAGAATCCTAATAATATGCCAAAAATCACTCCTATCAATGTGATTGGCTTAGTGGTAGACTCCACAGGAAGTGTGACTTCCACAGCCCCAGTACAAGTCATCACGAGAGCCCAGACACTTAAGCAAAACCAAGACTTAGGCCAGGAAAAGAATGCGGAGGTTAGTGAGACTGAGAGCCAGAATAAGAAGAGGACAAGAGCTTGGAGAGATAGCCGTGAACGTATGAAAAGGCAATGGGTAAGAAAGATGAGCAAACTTGAGGAAAGCCTACGAGAAACCAAAGCCAAAATCATAGAAATCACATCTCAAATGCACTCTCACACATCCCTGCCACTACCATCCCCTTCACCCTCCATTCCTCCACCCACCAATCCACCACACGTAACCCAACCACCACCCCGAGTAGGATCAGTCTTAGCCGATCCCACTCCTGAAGATCTAGACATGATGCTTAAAGCATATCAGGCCAGAATCCAAGAAGGGCCCAATGCAACAGATCATGAGAAATGTTACCCTAGAGCCGATCTAGAGATAGAGCGAACAAAGCTTTGTGCTAAAATGGTCGAATTGGCTCAAGCCATGTTTGAGACTAGTCGCCTTTTCACTTGCTCTAGCTCCACTAGGACACCATTGCATTTTGATGGTCTGTTAGAAAGATTGGAGATGTTAATTGCAAAGTCTGGAAAAGGAGTCACCTCCCAAGCTAAGGAGAGGGCAAGTGATAGAATAAGCATTCCTCCCAAGGAAGCTTATGTGCCTAACTCCACTGAACCAGACACCTCTTCTTCTATGAATCAATACACACCAGAATTCTTGCGAGAGGTTCAAGAAGAGAAATGGGCTAAAGAGAGTGAAGTTCCTCCTCCCATTGAACTTGTGGATGACACACACGATCAATTCCCACAAGACCTTCCTTCCATTTATGGAGAGCAGGAGAGTGCCCAATCTCAAGAAAGATTAGACTTCGAGTCTAATTCTTTACAGGAACTACCCCATTTCACAGGCCCATGGGAAGCAAAGTCCACTTGTATGAGAGCACCTACAGTCATGGTAAGAAACGAAGATTCAGTCATACCTAGGAACACGGAGGTAGTGAAGAACACCAAAGTGCAGTGCAATCTCACTTTGGAAGAGCTGCTCAAGGTTAGACCAGAAGTGTGGAAACATGTAGCCAATCGAGTGCCCGAAGTAGCAAAACCACATTCCCAGGTAGGATTTCAAAGAACAGTGCCAGAAATATCCTTGGACAAGATAGGAGACATGAGCGAGGGAGAAGAAGGAAACACCTATCTCCCCATCACTCATCAGGGCTACACAACCAAGGCCATTTTGGACTCAGGTGCAGGAGTTGCAATTGTTACCACTTCCTTATGGAAACGATGGGGCAAGCCAGCTCTCAGGCCAACGAGAATGAAATTGCAGATGGCTGACGAGCACATAGAAAGACCCTTAGGACTACTAGAGGGGATAACTCTCACTACTTGTGGTGTAGAGTTTGAGCACACATTTTCTATCTGTGACTTTAGCAAAAATCAAGCCTATGAGATGATTTTAGGAAGACCATTTATGCGGCAGTTGGAAGTGGTACAGGATTGGGGAACCAATTCCTTGTATTTGCAGCACTTAAGTGTTACAACCAAAGTCAATCTCAAGGATTACTCTCATAGAGATGTCCCTCCTATCCAATGGAACCCCATACATAGAGCCAAAGATGATACGGAATCGGTGCATTCCCTAGGATCAGGATCCTCATGGATGCATGAAGACACTCACTTATGGATGTGTAAGGTAGCAGTAGAAGAAGAGAAGAGAGAAAAAGCCAAGGAGGTAGGTGCAAAAGAGACCCATAGATCAATCCAAGACCCAGCCTATGCACCTGTAGTTTTTCCAGACGAAGAATTTGAACCTCACGGCTGGGCAGAAATTCTAGCAACAATGGATGTAGCCATCAATGAAGAACAATGGACACCTCACTGTGATGAGGATGGCTATGACATTTCAGTCTTCTCCATAGAGCCGATCATGGGAGAGGCAGTTTTAGAAGAGTGTGAACCTAGCCCTGATGCATTTGAGGATGCGAGTGACTCCGATCTAGAGTCAATCATTATGGACCCACCTTTTGCATCAGATGAAGAATACTTCTATGAAGTAGAATTTCAACCCCAGAAGCACGGAGAGCTTACAAAGGATGTAAGGCTAGCCACACATGTAACCCCTAAGGAAGAAGGAAAGAAAAGAAAGAAGAGAGAAGTCACACCAGAAGAGGAAGAATCTTTGTTTGAGGTCCTGGAAAATTTTAAGAAGTATGAGATAGATGACAGGAGAGTCATGATTAGAATGCCTAAACGAGAGGTGCAATCAGGAGAGGCCTATGATAACAAAGAAACCACCAAGAAAATAGTGGTAGCCATAGAAGAAGGAGAAGAGAGGTGCACTTACATAGGACATGACCTCACTGAGGAAGAAGAGCATGAGCTGATAGCCTTGCTAAGAGAATATAGAGATGTATTCGCTTGGAGTTACAAGGATTTGAAAGGAGTGGACCCGGACATATGCTCACATACGATTCCCATGACCACAGAGGCCAGACCCTCAAAACAAAAGCCATACACATACAATGACAACTATGCTGCCAAGATCAAAGAAGAGATAGACCGCTTGGTTGAAGCTGGATTTATCTATGAAATTGAGCACACTGAATGGGTATCCCCCATTGTAGTGGTGCCCAAGAAGAACGGCAAATTACGAGTATGCATTAACTTGAAGAAGGTTAACACAGCCACGATCAGGGATAATTACCCGCTTCCTATCACTGAGCATCTATTAGAAAGGGTGGCAGGCAAGGATGTGTACAGCTTCCTAGATGGGTTCTCTGGCTACAATCAAGTGGCCATTGCACCAAAAGATCAGCATAAAACGGCTTTTGCCACAGAGTGGGGTGTATTCGCTTTTAGGGTAATGCCATTCGGGCTTACCAATGCTCCCGCAACCTTCCAGAGATTGATGTGCCATGTGTTTAAAGAGTTCTTGAGAAAGAATTTGGAAGTCTATGTTGATGATCTCTGTGCTCATTCCAACATTAGACAAACACATATACCTGAACTCAGGCAAATCTTTGACAAATGTAGAGAATATCAAGTCTGCCTGAACCCAGAAAAGTGCGTTTTCATGGTCAGGCAAGGCAAGATTTTAGGACACATAGTGTCAAAGAACGGCATCTCCACTAACGAAGAGATGGTGAGGGCTATTGCAGAACTACCTAGGCCAAAGAATGTCAAGGAAGTGCAAGCTTTCATGGGGCATTGTGGTTATTACCGACGGTTTATACACATGTATGCCATCATAGCAAAGCCTCTGTACGGACTTCTGACTAACTTTGAGTGGACTGATGAGTGTGAGGACTCCTTTAATGAACTCAAAAGAAGATTGTGTTCAACACCAATCTTGACATCACCAGATTGGAATAAACCCTTTCATGTTCACGTGGATGCATCCAATTATGCTATTGGATGTGTACTCGCACAACCTACGGGCGAAGGTAATATGGATCTTCCAATTGCCTATGCTAGTAGACAATTGAATGCAGCTGAACGAAATTATACCACTACGGAGAGAGAAGGATTAGGCATGGTATATGCAGTTAAAAAGTTTAGACATTATTTGCTTGCGAATAAGTTTAAAATTTTTACTGACCATCAGGCACTGCTATATCTTGTAAACAAGCCGTGCAATACAGGAAGATTAGTAAGATGGTTTCTCTTGCTAATGGAATACGATTTTGAGGTTGTGGTAAGGAAAGGGAAGACTCACTTGAGAGCAGATCATCTCTCTAGGCTCACATCAGGAGAGGCCCCACAAGGAGTATCGGATGATCTTCCTGATGCTTACTTGTTTAATTTGGAAGTAATACCTCAGTGGGCTAAGCCATTAGTGCCAATATTGACATACGGGCCTAACCACCCAGTAATAGCCACACAGGATAGAGAGGTAGTAAAAGCCCAGAAGTACCACATCATGGCTGGAAGCATGTACAAGCACACAGATCAAGGGATCTTGGCGTGTTGTGTCGAAGAGGACGAGTACACTAAATGGTTGCAATTAGCACATGAAGCTGCATTAAAGCAACACTACTCAAAGCAACGAACCTTACAAACACTAAGAAGACTCGGGGTGCATTGGCCAACTATGGAGGCTGATGTCCAAAAGTTGTGCAAGGAATGCCCAATCTGCTTCACTAAACCACCTGTGGAACATGCCACTCTTTATCAAGTGTCCATAGTGCCAGATTGGAGTGAACCACTAGTATCCTTCTTAAGGACGAAAACATTCCCTCCAGACATGACTCTGGCTAGGAAAAGGAATTTGGAACAAGAAGCCCAGGATTATTCATTCATTGGTGATAATCTATACAAGTGTGGTAAAGATGGTTACCTAAGACTATGCGTCCATGAGAGTGAATATCTCAAAATCTTGGATATTGCTCACCAAGGTGTAGCAGGGGGACACTTTGGACCAGATCGGGTAATCAAGGCAGTACTATTTGCGGGCTTCTGGTGGCCAACCCTTCACATGGATGCACATACCTATGTGAAACGGTGTGATGTTTGTCAGAGAACTCAGTACCCTATACGCAAAGATGAGATGCCACTGAAGCCTATGATGGGTGGACGTGTGTTCTCTAAATGGGGAATAGACTTTGTTGGTCCTATTAACCCCCTAGCTAAGGGTTCACATGCTGAGTATATCATTGTGGCCACGGATTATCTAACCAAGTGGGTAGAAGTAAAAGCCACAACAAAGAACGATGCACAAACAACAGCTAAGTTCTTGTTTGAGAAGGTGTTTACCAGATATGGATTACCTATAGAGCTAGTAAGTGATAGAGGGACTCACTTCTTGAATGAATTCATTGAACATCTTCTTCAAGAGTTCTTGGTGATACACAAGAAGTCTGCCCCCTATCATCCACAAGCTAATGGCCAGGCGGAGAGCACCAATAAGATCCTATGCAATGTACTGACGAAATTAGTGAACAATAAACGCTCTGATTGGGACAAACAACTACATCATGCTGTTTGGGCATACCGAGTCGCCTACGAAACGGTACTCCAAGCCACCCCCTTTCAGATGGTATTTGGCCAAAATGCAGTGCTACCGTTGGACTTCTTAATACCTACATTGAAAGTAGCACAAGAGCATGAATGGACGGGTCATGAACTCTCCTCTAGACTTATTGACCTTGAACGATTAGGAGAAACAAGACTGAGGGCGGCTGCGGGAATATATGCAGATAAGAAACGATAGAAGGCGTACTTTGATGCCCATGTTAAGGATAAAGGATTAAGGGCCGGAGACCTAGTTTTAGTCTACACTTTAAAACAACATGCGAGGAAACTAGAGAAGAGAGGCTACGGACCCATGATCATTAATAGAATCTCAACAAGTGGAGCAGTGCAACTGGCCACATTAGAAGGCGATGTTCTCCCAAGCTACATAAGCGGATGCAGGGTCAAGTTGTATCAGGAACCTCTCACAGAGGAAATGCTAAGTCGACTCAATACTGCTAAGAAACGCAAAGAAGAAGAAAAGCGAACCAAGCAGAAGCTTTAGAGCGCATACGGAGATTGAAACTAAGAAGACAAGGCAAAGAGCAACCTAGACCAGATGCATATGCAGATCAAGGATATCACGTGGCTATGTGTGAAGTTTCAGGTATCAACTCTCACAGGATAATTGATCGACATCCTTTTGTAACCCTAGAAGTAGGACAAGGAAAGGGTGCAAAGACTGTAAGAGCCTTGATTGACTCAGGTGCATCCACTAGTGCTGTCAAATTGTCTTACTGTCAAGAATTGAAATTAACTATCAATCCTATAGAAGCATATCTCATAGGATTGGGAGGTGTGGAAACCCCTTGCATAGGCGAGGTGGATCTTCCCATCTCCATTCAAGACAAAGTGATGATAGTCAAAGTACTAGTGTGTCAAGATGAGGACCTCACTGAGCCTCTTGTCTTGGGTCAGGACTGGATCTATGATCATGCATTCAACCTCAACCTAAGAAGTGGACTTCTTCAGGTATGGGTAGATCATAGCCGAATTACAGTTGAATTGGAAAATGAGGCACTCAAGGAACTAGGCAAGGCACAAACTCCTGGTCCTTCCAGGGACGCACATGAAGTTGACAATGCTATTTTTGTCCAAAACTGTATGATGCAAAAAGAGGCTTGTCTCAATAACGGAGCCAGGGAGAGGACGGAACTCCCTTCTTTTCCAAAGACCAGAAGGTTGCAACAACCAACCGCAGATCAAATACAGAAGAAGCAGAACACTACCTATACTGGATGCGAAAAAAAGGAGCAAAGCAGATTGTTTCAGCCGTGGAAACAAGTATGGAGGCGAAAAGGCGAACACCCTGTTCAGACCAGGCCGACCCCACGGCCAAAACCTCTTATTAGTAGTCAACAACACGACACTAATAAGAAGTCCTTCATTAATTCTTCTGCGAAAGTGAAGTCTATTTGGGTACCCAAGAAGTCAATGAAGGCCAGCCCACAATCACGACAAATCTGGGTGCCTAAGGCTTGCTTGCGGGATCAAATAGCTACACCAAGGCCACAACCAGTACAACATGTTTCACTCACTCGAACATCTGAGGCCCAGTCTTACACATCACACACGGACACATATTCTTCCATGAGCACAAGTAGAACCACTTGTAAATGGGTCCCTAAAAAGCCTCATCTTCAAGTAGATACCCCTATCAAACTCTTCAGAGTCTCCACAAAATCAAGATCGAAGCCCATCCATTGCATTTGGCAACCTAAAACTTGTAATAAACCCCCGGACCCCAGTTGTAAATCCATGTCCACCTACTAACTACGTCACTCTCACACTACATCATTCCACTCAGTTCTTAGGTCCACCCAATTCCTAACTACACACACAAGCACCGAGCACTTATTAACCTACTAATCTCTCCCGAACCTCATGTTAATGTTGTAATGGGGACAAAAACGGTTCTATCTTGTCCTTTACAATGTTAACACATGTTTCTATATTCTCACAGAATCAGGAGGCAATAAGTAACATGGCAGAAGCGACAGGTCCGAGTTCACAAGTAGGAATACTTACTGCAGGAATCGATGTGGATAGTCTACCTGTGGATGTGCCACCAACTGAACGACCTATGGAGCTGCAACACCTTCAGCAGATCCCGGTACCGGATCCACCCACAGGGATCACGAAAAGGGTCCATGCCAATTCTCATTGGTTCAATGGCATGCCAGGTCCATTAGGCGAGGCCAAGTATATATGGGAGTCTAAGTGCGAGTATGACAGATCATGGGTTCGATTCCAATTTTTCTCCAAGGAGTTTGAGACTCTACAGAACACAGAGGATCTCCAGACCATATGGCAACATGCAGGGCTAGCAGACTACTTTGAAGCACCACTACCTAAACCGGATCTCCTCCGATGCTATTATTTGGTCTCCACATTACAAGCTAATGAAGAAAAGGACAAACCAGGATCATTTGTTCTTCCTTCCCTGCTGGGCAACAATGAGTTAAAGAGGTTTGAACTTACCTTGGAGTTGGTGAGCTCTGCTTTGAATATGCACGGCACACATGTACCTTCTGAGAAGGATGCTCTCGTTCCTACTAACATGAAGGATAGGAAACTACTGAAGCTTAAAGACATGGCAGCACTCACACCAAACGTGTCCATCCCTCTCCGTATGTGCATGCAACATAAAATTGTTGACATTGTAGCATCACAATTCATACCTGTCAAACCAGGAAGCATCTCATGAGACCCAAATGTTTGCATAGAAGCACTCAGCAGACGTAATGGCGCTTCGTCAACATATGATTAACAACGTTATCAACAAGAAGATACAACATAAGCATCGCGAATGATACACCTAATCGTAATCACAAGTATAATAACGATGTAATCATACATCAACGTGTCACAAGCGTTAGACAAGAAGAGAACAAGCATGCATGCACATCATGACGATGAGAGAGCAAGAGTCTATTTACAAACTAGCATAATCTCATTACTTCCCAAAGAGCCCTCCTCAAAGAAGAGGTGGAGACCTCTTTATATACAAAATAGCAAAAAAGCATGCTATGTGGGATTTCTCAACTGAAAGGAGAATGAATCCCACTTATTCTCTAGTGTGGCACTCACACACACCTATGCAAGAGTGCTTTATTAACTGAATGAAAGGTAGAAAAAGGTACAAACGATGATGAAAATGAAGTGGATCCAAGAAATACATGTTGTATCTTCAACACTCCCCCCCTCCTTGACTTTGTCGTCCTCGACAAAGCTTTTGCCAGTATGGAGCTTTTGTGGAAGAGCGTGTAGGAGTCCCTTTTGATTTGCATGATCCTTGCACCATTGGAGCGCTTTGCGTTATTGCTTTTCTTCATCTTGCTTTTTGTTTGGAGTCGAGTGCTTTAACTTGGTTCTTTTGCCTCATATAGATGAATATGCTAGAATGCCCTTTTTTTTTTGTAATGGATGGATGATGTATGAGAATGATACGAAAAAATGTAGATGATATATACAAATAGATGAAATTAATTCATCTCTTCTTAGTCCAAATGCATGAGTGGGGACTAAGGGTGCATGGGTGGAAAACAAAAAAATGTCTATGCATGGTCTTGTAATGTGACCCTATCTTATGCATACTATAAAAATGCATACAATAAAAAAATGGTGCAAAAAATGGATGGGTCTTGAGCAAAGTGGTCAAGGGTGAGGCGATGATGAGGCTTTCTCCAAATGTCCAACTCCAAGAGCCGCTTCTTTTCTATCAACCATTTGAAATGGATGCCACCTTTATCCACCAACCTGAAAAAAGAAAAATGAAAAGAAAATTTTTCAAATCTATGTACATGTGCCCTCTTTGTGCCTGGGTTAAACTCAGTGTGCCTAATGCTTGGCCTTTGGATGAGGCCCTATTCGTGTGCATACTTGGTGTGCATCTTAAACATATGCTGTGCATTGGGCAAGGTTGGGTCCGACACCCATGGATGCTGCACGAAGAGGTCTTAGGCCGCCAATATGTCTTCGCTTTGTTGGTCTTAGCCTTGAGGTTTCTCCTTGGATCTTTTCTAAGTGTTGGCTTGATTTCTTTGGATCCCTTGGTGAGAAGTGCTCGTTGTTGATGATAAGGCATGGTGAATCTAGACCGTAGATGAGGGGGTTGAGTTTGTATAAGAGCTTTCTTTGGTACCCATATCATAGTGCGATTTGGTTGGGCTCTAAGTAAGTTCTTGGCCACCCAAATTTGCTTTACATTACAAGGGAGATGTGACTTCTTCTTGATGTAAGGGTCTTTTGGGCCTTCTATGTGAGTCTTTAGAAAAAACTCATCTTTACATGGGGAGTTCAACAAAGGTTGAGTTTCTTCACATATATCATGCTCATGCAATGGATCATAAGGTTGTGTGGTTTGAGATCGATCTAGAGATTCCACGATGCATTTATCCTTATTACACATAGAATCTCTAGATGTACAAATGGGTGATGAATTATCATGATTGACAATGGATATGACATCATTTTCCATAGCGTTGTTACAAAGTGTTTGCTTATCCTCTTCTTGATGAGCCAAATGTGGCACATCCTTGCCCATGGATTCATAAGGAGAATCCAAGTTTAGAGGAAGAGAAGGCCCTTCCACATCCCCCAAACACTTGGAGTCCTCCACTTCATCATTCGTCAAGGTTTCCTGTGACTTACTCAAAGAAAGGTTAGATAAAAAAGCATGAGTGGAAAGACTATTTTGTGGATTAAAAGCACAATCTTTGAATAGATGATTATGTCCACAATCCATACAATGAGGATAATCATCAGGATTTTCAATGGCCACACATGTAGATTTAGACATAATTAATGGACATGACACTTCAAACTCTTGATGACTTTTAATAAACCTTTGAGTGCCTATAACCAAGTCTTCATCTATACCTTCCATGACACAAAATGTTTCAAAAAATTCCATACCATTCACCACAATAGGCAACACAATTTGACCCATGCAATCATAATTTTCACCATTCATGAGGATAGAGGAATGAGTGGTTAGTTGAATGTTATCCAAAATAATTGTCACTAAATCAATATGAATTAAATTCCACTCACAATGAGGGTTAATATAAGCACTCATATTTCTACATTCATGACCAATGAATACATTTACGAAAGTGTTGCTATATTCCCTAGTTGCAACTATGGAACCCACCCCTTTAGAAATCCCACCAATTTTCTCTACTCCTCGTAAATTTTCTCTATTTGTTTCACCTTGATCATGTGTGATTAATGCATGCATTTCAATTTTTTCTTCCTTATTTTGTGCAACCTTTTCCCCCTTCCTTCTTTCTTTTGCCTTTTTCTTTCCCATGTTTTGTTGAAACAATTTTTGGTTTTTTGAGTGTTTTTAATATTTGTTTGGTATTTTAAGAGTTTTTTAGGATTTGTTTGAGGTTTTGTGTGTGTTTTTTGAATGTTTTCTAAGATGTGTAAATAAGTTCTAATGGGGTTCTACTAGAAATAACAAAAAAGAGTTTGCACATGATATACATGTGGTATTATAGCTGAGAAACATAGGTAGGCAAGAAAGATCATAATACAATTCATCAAGAGCGACACCCAACTATTTCTCTTTATTTTTCATTAAGACTTCAAGAAAGTGTAGCCCAAAGAGTCTAAGATTTTAAGCAAGCATTCAATTTTAAGGTGAAGTCCTAGTTACCCCTTGGGTTTCGAAAAAATGGCTTTTAACAACTTCACTCAAGACCACTATAACGAGACTTTCCATGCTCCTCCTTAGGCTAGTGGAGCTCATAACCCAAGCTTATTCATCGCTTATCGAGTTATGCCATTTGAACTCAAATTCCCCCCTATCTTTCCATGCTCTAGTGTTAATGGACCCGTAATTTGGAAGAAATGTTACGAATTACCTTTTGTAGAATCTATTACCTTTTCTTCATATGTTTCTGTATACCAACTTGTTGTTGCATTTATCATCGTTTAATGTGACCCCTATGTTTCTCGTAAGAATTAGCATCATTTAAGGAAAAGAAAAAAAAAGGAATTAGCACTTCATTGGCTCATCTGTGACCTAAACTGAGAAAGCATAACCTGAATCGGGACACAACCAATTGATAGAGAGTTGGAGAGATTCACGGGCAGGTCTGGCATGCCACGATCACAGAGCGCTCGCGTCTTCATTCATGGAGCCAACCAGAGGAAAATGCAGCGAGATAGCAGGATGATTTGAGATTTGTTCTTCAAACTAGCTCAGCGCGCCACACTCGGTCAGAGCTGAATCACGCTGAATAAGGCAGATCGGCCGCTGCCATATAAATCGCTGATGGGTTTGGATGCGCGCACAAACAAATTCTCGTCGATTTCCAGAGGTTCAGAGAACTGCAGGAATTCGCCAATTTGGGGACACTAAGATATACGACCCTGATTTGTAGGTGATGTGAATTTACCACAGATATCATTGAGTGCCAAAGTCCCTGCCAAATTCGCTGAACCTATTGGAGAAGCAGCCTCAATCACACTTATTTTCAGATGCGCTTAATCATGTTGCTTGAAAGCTCTAGTACTGAATTAAATTCCATATGGAATCTGCCGTTGCTGGTGCTCCATCTTCATTTCACTGCCACCAATGATATGCATGCATCCGATGAGCATGGCATGATCGAAGCAACCAATTTTGCCCGACATTCCTGTACAACCTCTATGTGCGGAAAACCTTTTCGATGTAAAAGACGCTTCCCTACTGTCAGTGATGACGACTTCCCAGAGTGCACCTTACGGTTCATCGATTTCATCTTTATCGGATTGAATTGGAATTACAGTTATGATATCTGGTTCGTTTAGAGACGAATCAGATAGGGGAAGTAGGTTCAAGCTTCTACAGCCATCTCTGCTTGTGTATGTGGCCAGTAGCGCCTGTCCCAAGGATCATTATGCTACACAGATACTAAGAGCTCCTGAGAAGCAATTCTTTCAATCGAGGGGAGGGATACATGGTATAAAGGTACAATTGCGGAAATAGATATTCGGGTGGTCACCTTTGAGGCAAGCTTGAACTCTTGGGATATATATTAAACACGATCATATCTAAGATAAGTTCGCAGCAGGTCTGCATGTATCAATTACTTCATGAAGTGGCTTCCTGCCGCAGAAATACAACAATTACAGAAATATCATCTGTGACACCGCGCTGTTGTGCAAGTTGAATCAAACTTTTGGCAATCGCTTCTGGAGAAGAGGTGCCCCTGGAAGATAAACAGATATCTACTACTTCTTGATTAGAAATTTTTTCAAAGATTCCGTCGGTGCCCAGAACTATTTTCTTGACACAAAGTGCAGGGATATTTCCAACAATTTGAGGAAGCCTACAGCCCCTTCCAAAGTCAGCATAGATACTCTCTCTGCCCTCTTCAGTAACGGGATCCATAATTTGGCAGTCTCCAGAATCACTCCAGACTCCAGTCCCTGGCCTCTTGCTAGTGTTTCTTCGCTTTGAAATCCACCTGTGACGAGCTGAATCTGATATTCACCCGAGTTTGTAGGATTGCATCTGCAGCACAAGATTCGTTTACTACCCTTTCCTCACTAATGGCTCTCCTGTTGCAGGTGTTACTTCTAACACAAACTCATCTTCTACAGAAGGGATTCTTGGTTGTCTTGCAAAGTCGGTTGCTTCACCCTTATTGTGCACAATCCCTAGATTCCACCCGTGTCAACTTGGAGAAGTTTCAGGATTCAGGTTCTACAATCTAAACTTATCCTTATCCTAGGATAATGTCCATGCTGAAAGTGCAGCCGCTCGTACTTCAGGTATTGCCCTAGTCATACCTAGAGTCTTACACTTGCTCTTTTGCCCCAGCACATCCATTATTTCTTCTCAAGATTCGTAGTTGGTAGATCCAACAAAGCCTGTCAAGGCTAGGGCTTTTATTGCTGCAATTCTTACTTTGAAATCTAAGCCATCTTTACAGGTTTCATTAGGTATGCTAAAGCCTCAGACACAATATGTTACGCTACATCCTCAGCTCCATTCGTTACTGCCATGCGACCAATAAGCTCTGATGCCAAGGTAGACTCAGAGCTCACCCCTGTCTTTAGTGATCCACATCAGTTTAGCTTCATCTTTCTCTGTAAATCCACTTGTGACCCTAGATCCTTCAGTTTTCCAGCTTTCTCCTTGGCAACTTTAGCTCAGTGTAGGTCCTCATCTTGAAAATCATCCCTACATTCGAGACTCAAGTGAGCGTGATCTGCCGATGCGAGACCATTTAAGATGCGCAAACCTATCTCTTTTCTTTCCTTTCTGACACTCCTCCAGTTTCTTTCTCACAATATCTATCCTGAACATCCATTAGAAGCATTTGCAATTGAACTCAAATTAGAGAGCAATGTTCCCCAAACTCCTCCATCCGTTGATAAGCCTTGCTGTCCCTTGCACTCTTGTTCGGGTACCTTTCCCAAGGATACCTGATGTAGCAGAGTCAGAGGAAGCCCCAAATAAGCTTTCTAACCTTGAAGTTGCAACACATTGCCCAGCTAAATCGCCAATGATCTTGAGATTTTCCTTTAAACTTCACATAGCAGCAACCCAAACATCTGCCTCTGTAGATAGTCCTTGCTGGATATGCAAACCAGACACCGATTCAGAAAGACTCCCTACTACCCATAGGTGTGAGAAGATTAGTAGTTTAGTTAAATTCCATTTCCTCTTCGTCGCTAAAGAGATCCATGTCCTCCCCTAGTTGGACTCCGTGCTATCCTTGATCTTCATCTACTGATCATTTTTCCTCTTTGTCGATTATGAAGCTAGCTAAATCCTCCTCATCTTATGCATAGCTACAAATCTTGGATACAAGGCCTTCTTGACATCATCTGTTGCTTGTTTCTCATCCTTTATCTCAAGGACTCCACAGTTTCTGGCCTCTGAATATTCCTATGAGGTGCCCAAACCGTGCCCTATCCCTGCCTGAATAGGTAGTCCTCCCATGCGAGCTTGGTTTGCGAACGTGCATAGAAATTGTACCACATCTCCAGATTTAGACACACAAAGGCTTTCTCAGCTTGAGTATCATGAATCCAAATCCCAACATTCCTGTAGGCCTTATACTGATTGTTGCCACATCTCACATCAGCAAGTCCCTGCTCTTTGAAAGTTTTGGGGACTTTTCTTCCTTTCTTTAGTCCCCTTAGGAACCAAGAATCCAACGATGCAGCAATAGTAGTGGTAGCTTATAGAGAGCTCCATGGCCTGCTGCACTTTAGATTACAACCTTGCTGCTGACCATATGATTTTCTCAATATAGAGTGATCATCTATGACACTTTAGAAGAATCGTCAGTAACTGCACATTTTCACGCAGCAGTTGTTTGAAGCCTTTGTCTGGTAACCCAACCTTGAGGGCGCCATGAAAGCATTAGGAAAAATCTGCCTTCCATACTCATTTCTGTATTCCTTTCATCCCTTTATAGATTGAGAGTGGGAAGCCCTCCAGAAACTGGCATCTTGCTGCAAAGCAAAATGTGATACAAAAGTAAGAGAATTTCTCAGGGTGGAGCATTTAGAGGCCTAGGAATCATCATAGCAAGAGAGGGAGAGCATGATAGGCTCAGGCCCTGAGAGGAGAGGCCAATTCTGGTAGGAAAGGTGATCTTGAGGTAACGAGGTGAGAAAGGCAAGAATTTTGTCTATGGGATGACTCAGAGAAACCCGAGTACAGTGAAGAGCTAGCCATTCTCCAAGAGGGAGGACTTCTGTGCAATCGATAACGCAGCTCTTGGGAGGAGGTCTCATATCCAAGGCGTCATGAAATGCTGAGAGGTTTTTTTCCTTCCATGTTGCAGCTAGTACTCAAATTTTGCCGTGCAAAATCTCACTCAGACACACTAGGTAGTTTCATGTCCCACTCTTGGCTCCCCAAGTTTGCACAAATCCCTCCTTTTAGCCTGTACGAGTCATCGTCCCCTTGATAAGAGGCCTCTCTGAGTGGAAGCTTGGAATGATGGATTTCTTTCAGATGATCGATTCCTTTCTTTTCTATTCTTTTCACCATGACCTTCCTTTTCCAAGCTTCTTGGTGAAGATGATGAGTCAAGACACCATTGATTTTTTTGTAGAAGAACCCCAATATACACTTATTCACACATGATTAGAGAAAAATCAACAAAATTATTGAAAGTAAATCAACATAAATAGCTAAAAAGACTCCTATTCTACTCGTCACTTGAAGAATCACCACACATGGTGGATTAATCACCCAAAAAGGGATTCTAATCACACCAAAAATGGCTCATCTCAACAAGTTATTGTGAATCTTGCAAGCCGCAACTGCTCACAAGAGCGTAATGAAATGAAGAACTCAACAAATCGTCATGAAAAGCTTGCATACACGTCTCTTTCACGCCATAAACCATCACGTAAGTGACAAGAGAACGGTCCCCGGCAACGGCGCCAAAAATTGTTGACGTTGTAGCATCACAATTCATACTTGTCAAACCAGGAAGCATCTCATGAGACCCAAATGTTTGCGTAGAAGCACTCAGCAGACGTAATGGCGCTTCGTCAACATATGATTAACAACGTTATCAACAAGAAGATACAACATAAGCATCGCGAATGATACACCTAATCGTAATCACAAGTATAATAACGATGTAATCATACATCAACGTGTCACAAGCGTTAGACAAGAAGAGAACAAGCATGCATGCACATCATGACGATGAGAGAGCAAGAGTCTATTTACAAACTAGCATAATCTCATTACTTCCCAAAGAGCCCTCCTCAAAGAAGAGGTGGAGACCTCTTTATATACAAAATAGCAAAAAAGCATGCTATGTGGGACTTCTCAACTGAAAGGAGAATGAATCCCACTTATTCTCTAGTGTGGCACTCACACACACCTATACAAGAGTGCTTTATTAACTGAATGAAAGGTAGAAAAAGGTACAAACGATGATGAAAATGAAGTGGATCCAAGAAATACATGTTGTATCTTCAACAATGCAACATTTTGCTTTCCCCGGCCAAGACCGCTTCACACAACCACACAAAAGAATCTGGCTCGCTCTCTACTTAGTGGAGACAGGTGCGTTACCAATTAAGCTGCCTGTATGGATTATAGATCAATTGTATGAAGCAAATAAAAGGTCTTCTAGGAAATTAGTGGTGAACGGTTGCTGTGCAATCACACACATTATTTACCGGTGCCTAGCATACGATGTTCCCATTGAACGTGCCTTAACTTGGGCACAATTACAAATGTTTAAGAAGCTCAAGACGTCCACACATCAATCCAAGCGCATGAGGGGTGCGATCCCTTGTGTCCAGACACGGGAAGTCCTGACTACTCCTGAAGTATCGCCACGAAGGGAGACCACTATACCTCCCTTTACCATTAGAATACCCAGGTCTGGATCTGAAACTACGACACAAGCTGCCCCTTCCGCTCCTCCTGCTCCATCTGAATTTGAATTTGCTACAACTGGAGATGCTGAAGGAATGGATCCCTAGGACTTCGAAGCATTCTTACAAAGTACACAACTCTCTGATGTAGAGTTTTATTCAGATGCAGAAGAACAAGGCACATCTTCACAAAGAAGAAGAAAATCTACAGACGGTCGCTATGTACATTGGAGTGACGCTCAGCAAGGTCAACAACAAGGACACCTAGAAGAAGAAGGAGCATATGAAGAGGAGACCACTGAAGCCCCAACCTATACCGTAGAACTCCGAAGGCTGTATCAAATCATGGAACGAGTGTGATTGCAACAACTGCTCACCGAACAGAGCAGTAGAGTACTCATGACTCAGCTGTTAGAAGAAGCAGGAGTTGACTCAGAATATAGTGAAGGTCTCTTATTAATGGCAGAAACATATGGGGTAGTAGAAGCAGTTCGGACCGCCATTAGGAGATCGCCAGTTCAATATGATCCACGAAGATTCCACACACGACCACGGTCAGGTAAAAACATCCAGATCCCTATTACAACGGCAGAAGGGCCGACTACTACATCCAAACCCATTGGGACAACTTCCCAAGCAGCAGAAACCGCTAGCCAAGAGCACCCAGTCACCCATGAGGAATCAACCGAGCCACTACCACCCACACCCCCACCATCGCCTCCTAGAACAGAAACCGTGGAAATCACCTCGACCACTCAACCCACCGAACAAACCTTCATCTTCCGTACTCCCATCTCTAGTTCAACCCTATTCTCCACCTCTGATAACCCAATCTATGAAGCAACCACCATCACTACACAATCCACCGAATCGCTCATAGAGCCTGCCCTAGGACAACCATCCTGTCACTCTAGCACAATGGTGAGTACCAACGTGAGGAGATACACCTCATAAATGTCAATCCGTGGAGACGTGAGGACCGGTATGAAGACCGCGAGCAAATGATGGCACAAGTGCGTGAGTGAAAGCTCACAAGCATGCACACACATACACACACACGTACACAAGGTAAGAGCAAAGAGTGGAACAATGGAAAGCTTCGATTACCAAAGAGCTCTCTTACAAAACTGAAATCTACAACAAGCTAACCCCAAAAATGAGCTCTCCAGCCCTTTTTATAGTTTTTGAGTGGTTTTGGCCCTGTCCAGACCTAGTGTCCGGCCTAGTTAAAAAATAGGTTCCAGGGCTTATTTGGGGGCTCAAACGGAGTCTAAAAATTATGAAAATTGGTAGGATGGTAGATCTAATACTCCTCAAGCTCGAGGACTCCTTGGCTTGAACAAAATGGAGTTACAAAAATGGAAAATGGTATTTACAATGGTTTTTAGTGATAAAAATCACTATTTTTGTAGGGATTTCTTCTGAAAATTTGACAGGTGCTTCTTGGAGCTCCCTACTTGCTCCTTCTTCTTGTGTGTCCACTTCCTTGATGCGCTTCCATGCTTTGTCCTTGACCTTGAGCTTCAACACTCCCCCCCCCTTGAGTCTGTCGTCCCTGACAGACCCTTGTTGTCGTGGTTGTTCCATGTAGTACATTGAGAGGTAGTGTCCGTTACGTGCAACAAGAGCGATCCCTCTTCCCAATGTATCCTGGTCGTTTGTCTGGTTCTTCACTTTGCCACTGTTATCTCTTGCAGTTTGTAGTCCCTTTGTACGTACTTCTGCCTTGTATTCCATCTGGGTGGTGCATTTGTGAGTTTTCCAAAACTGCTAGCTGCTCAAAGGATGTGGTCAATGTTGATTGTGAGCAACTCTCGGTGGTGGATGGATTCCTTGCTCTTGTTGTTGTCATCTTGATGTCGTCTTTTCATAGTTTTCATGCCAAGTACTTGTAACCCATAATGAATGGTGGGTAAGTGCATTAGTGCATGGGTTGAACAAAATATGTGCCTTGTGCATGGCCTTGTAATGTGGCCCTATATATGCGTACTTGGAAAATGCATGGCAAGAAGTATGGTGCAAGAGATTGGGTCTTGAGCTAAGTGCTCAAGGGTATGCTGACGAAGAGGTTTCCTAATCTATCATGGTTATAGTGTTGTTGAAACATACCCGTCTTACCATGGTGAAGGGTCCGTTGATCTTCATCTCTTCGTGTTGTGGTTCCCTCATGGTGTTTGACCGTCGGCTTGTCCTTTTTGTTGAGGGATGTCCTTGCTGGAAGTTCGCTGATGAGCACTTTCAAGCACAGTGTCTCTCTTTTTTTTTTTTTTTTTTGGAACACGATGGCATCAAACAAGAAGAAAGAGGTTAGTATCAATAACATATTTTGCATGTGAAAATTGTGTCTCATGTGCCTGGGATTTCTCAATTGTGTCTATGCACGGCCCTGTAAGGTGGCCCTATAGTGATGCATACTTTGGAAATGCATGACCTGAATGGTGCAAACGACAAGGTTATGCCAAAGGCACATGGTTGCTGCTGGTCGAGGCTTTTGATGTTACTTGTATACTCGATGAATTCTTTGATTGGAGGTGTCTATCGGATCTCGAAATGATGTAATCCTCCGGATTGGAACCCATTTTGGAATAGGGTTTGGTACTGTAGAGATCACCTCAGGCCAGTTCTTCTTTGGATGCAGTCCAAACTTTGGTATCCAGTGTGGTTGGCCCCATGGTTCTGTGGATGTTGCTTGTGCTTTTGGCTTCCAAACCCATATCCTGGGTGAGTGCCTACCTTTTTTTGTAGAAGGGTTGAGTTTAGCTTCCTTTGGTCTTTGTGCTCTGTTCTTACCCTTTGCTTTCCTTGGCTTCTTTTTTGAGGCCTTTCGCAGGGTGGGGAGCATAGGTCTTTGTACGTGTAAGAGCTTCTTGGGTACCCACATCTGTAATCGCCCTTGTTGAGTTGTAGCTAATTTTTTAGGCACCCAAATTTGTACCTGATTGTGGTCAGCCTTCATTGATAGCTTCGGTACCCAAATTTGATGGATTCTTCGTGCTTGACCCTGTCGTAGGTGCTTGGTCCTTCTGTGGTCATGGTCGATCTAGTTGGGTGGGAGTCCTTGAGGCAACATCGATGGTTGTACGCCTTTCTTTACCCAGATCTGTGTCATGCCCAACACTTCTTTCTTCTTGAGGGCTCTTTGTCTATTTGATAGACTGGCTGTCTTGCACTGTTTTGCTTGCTTCTGAGGTTGAGCTCCTGTGGATGCTTTGCTCTTTAAAAAATAAGAAGAAGGTTCATCTTGCCTTTGCGACTGTCCTTCCGTGATTGCGTCCGTCTGGATCATAGAGCTTTTGACATCTACCACATCTTGTTCGAGAAGATTAGCCTTAGGGGAACAAAGAGAGTGTGTGGTGTCAGTTTGAGTGGACATGCGATTCTCCAGTTCTAATGTAATGCATTGATCATGTACCCAAACTTGAAGAAGTTGACTTCTTAGGTTCAAGTTGACAGCATGGTCGTAAATCCAATCTTGACCCAAGACAAGTGGTTCTGTGAGGTCCTCATCATGACACACTAGCATTTTGACTTTTATTGGAACATCTTGAAGGTAGATGGGAAGTTCCACCTCGCCCAAACAGGGTGTTTCCATGCCTCCTAATCCTATGAGATAGGCTTCTATGGGCTTGATGTCCAATTGCAGGTCTTGGCAGTATGAAAATCGAACTGCGCTAGTTGCTGCACCTGAATCAACTAATGCTCTCACAGTCTTTACACTCTTTCCTTGTCCTACCTCTATAGTCACAAAGGGCCGTCGATCAATTATTTGAGAAGTAGATATGCCCGATTTTTGGCACATGTCCATGTGATATTTTGGAGCTTTTGTGTTGACATCTAGGCCTAGCCGCCGTAACTTATTTCTTCTGATGCGCTCTCTAGCCTCTGCTTGTGCTTCTTCTCTAACCCTTAACTCCTCTTCTTTTCGCTTTTTAGCAGTGTTGAGTCTCGTGAGCATTTCCTCTGTAAGAGGTTCTTGATATAACTTGACTCGGCATCCACTAATATAGTTGGGTAGGACATCACCTTCTAAAGTGGCCAATTGAACTGCACCGCTAGTGGAGAGTCTATTAATGATCAGGGGTCCATATCCTCGCTTCTCCAATTTGCGGGCATGTTGCTTTAGCGTATAAACCAGCACTAGATCTCCTTCCTTCAATCTTTTATCCTTTACATGGGCATCAAAGTATGCCTTTTGCCTTTTCTTTGCAGCATAAATGCCTGCTGCTGCCCGTAGCCTCGTCTCACCTAAGCGTTCTAGATCAAAGATCCTGGAAGACAACTCATGTCCATTCCACTCATGCTCTTGTGCTACTTTCAAGGCTGGGATTAAGAAGTCCAATGGTAGCACGGCATTCTGTCCAAAGACCATCTGAAATGGGGTAGCATTGAGTACCGTTTTGTAGGCCACTCGGTATGCCCAAACAGCATGATGAAGTTGTTTGTCCCAATCAGAGCGTTTATTATTCACCAGTTTTGTTAATACGTTACATAGGATCTTATTCGTGCTCTCGGCCTGTCCGTTAGCTTGTGGGTGATAGGGGGCAGACTTCTTATGTATCACCATGAATTCTTGAAGGAGATTTTCAATGACCTCATTCAAGAAGTGCGTACCTCTATCACTAACCAACTCTATTGGTAACCCATATCTAGTGAACACATTTTCGAATAAGAACTTAGCCGTCGTTTGAGCATCATTCTTTGTCGTGGCTTTTACGTCCACCCACTTTGTAAGGTAATCTGTGGCTACAATAATGTATTCTGCATGGGAGCTTCTAGCTGGGGGGTTAATAGGACCAACAAAGTCTATGCCCCACTTCGAGAATGCGCGTCCTCCCATCATGGGCCTCAAGGGCATTTCATCTTTTCTTATCGGATGTTGGGCACGTTGACATGTGTCACATTTCTTCACATAAGTATGTGCATCCATATGAAGAGTGGGCCACCAAAGTCCTGAGAATAGAATGGTCTTAATTACTCTGTCAGGCCCAAAATGTCCACCTGCAGCATCGCTGTGTGCAGTTTCTAAGACTTTCAAATAGTCTAATTCATGAACGCATAGTCTTAGGTAACCATCCTTGCCTCTTCGATATAGGTTGTCTCCTACTAAGGCATAGTCTTGAGCCTCTTGTTCCATGCTCCGTTTTCTTGCAAGACTAGCCTGATTGGGTAATGTTCTCGATCTCATGAACTCAACCAATGGAGCACTCCAATCTGGGATTAATGACACATGATAAAGGGTGGCATGCTCCACTGGGGGTCTCTTCTGGCACACTGGACAATTCTGGATCCACTCCTGTATTTCTTTGTCCATGCTAGGCCAATACACTCCTAAACGTTTTAGATTCTGCAATGTTCGTTGTTTAGAGTAGTGATTTCCTAGCAATCCCTCATGGGCTTGTTGCATCCAACTAGTATGTTCGTCGTCCTCAACACAACACGCTAATACGCCTTCGGTATCTTGCTTGTACATACTTCCGGCCAATATTTGATACTTTTGTGATTTTACAATTTCCTCTTTGCTTGTTTTCACATTTTTATTTGCAGGCCCAAAGGTTAGGACTGGTACCAACTTATTTGCCCATTTAGGAACAACTTCTAAATTGAACAGATAAGCATCGGGCAATTCATCAGACACTCCTTGCGATGGCTCTCCTGAAGTGATGCGAGAAAGATGGTCTGCCCTAAGATGGGTTCTACCTTTCCTGACAACAACTTCAAAGTCGTATTCCATTAGTAAGAGGAACCATCTCACCAAGCGGCCTGTATTGCAAGGTTTATTGACCAAATATAGTAAGGCTTGATGATCAGTGAAAAACTTGAACTTATTGGCCAATAGATAGTGTCTAAACTTCTTCACAGCGTATACCATGGCTAAGCCTTCTCTCTCCGTTGTGGTATAATTTCGTTCAGCTGCATTTAATTGCCTACTAGCATATGCTATCGGCAAATCTAGGTTTCCTTCACCTGTTGGTTGTGCTAGCACACATCCTATTGCATGATTGGAGGCATCTACATGGACATGGAATGGTTTCTCCAAATCAGGAGTGGTCAGTATTGGTGCTGAGCACAAGCGTCTTTTTAGCTCGTTGAAGGAATTCTCGCATTCCTCGTTCCACTCAAAATTTGTTAACAACCCATAAAGAGGTTTAGCTATGATGGCATACATGTGGATAAACCTACGGTAATATCCACAATGACCCATAAAGGCTTGTACCTCTTTAACATTCCTTGGTCTTGGCAACTCTGCTATCGCTCTTACCTTGTCTTCATCTGTTGAAATTCCATTCTTAGAAACAATGTGGCCTAAGATCTTACCTTGTCGCACCATGAACACACACTTCTCTGGGTTCAGACACACTCGATAATCTCTACACTTGTTGAAGATTTGTCGGAGCTCAGGGATGTGGTATCTTCTTTGTTGGGAATGAGCACATAAGTCATCCACATATACTTCCAAGCTCTTCGGCAAGAACTCTTTGAAGACATGACACATGAGCCTTTGGAATGTTGCAGGTGCATTGGTGAGCCCAAATGGCATCACACGAAATGCAAAGATTCCCCATTCTGTGGCAAAGGCCGTTTTGTGTTGATCTTCGGGGGCAATGGCTACTTGGTTGTAACCTGAAAATCCATCAAGGAAGCTATAACCTTCCTTGCCTGCAACACGCTCCAAAAGATGTTCGGTGATTGGAAGTGGATAACTATCTCTGATCGTAGCGGCATTAACTTTTTTAAGGTTAATGCACACTCGCAATTTCCCATTCTTCTTGGGCACCACCACAATGGGGGACACCCATTCAGTGTGCTCAATCTCATAGATGAATCCAGCTTCAATCAGCCTGTCAATTTCCTCCTTTATTTTGGCTGCATAATTGTCATTATATGTGTAGGGCTTTTGTTTAGTGGGCTTGGCATCAGCGGTCATCGGAATCGTATGAGAGCAAATCTTTGGATCTACTCCTTTCAAGTCTCTATAGTGCCATGCGAATACATCCCTATATTCCCTTAATAAAGCTACAAGCTCTGCTTCTTCTTTTGCACTTAGATCATCTCCTATGTACGTACATCGCTCTTCGTTCCCTTCAATGGTCACTACAATTTTCTTGGTCTTTTCTTTATTGTCATATGCTTCTCCTATAATGGCCTCTCTCTTAGGCATTCGTACCAAAATTTTTCGGTCTTCCACTTCATATTTCTTGAAATTTTCTGGTACTTCAAACAGCGATTCTTCCTCTTCTTGTTTCACTGCTTTTCTTTTCTTTTTCTTTTGACCTCCTTCACCTCCTTCCTTTGAATTTATCGTTTTAATACTCGTGAGGGGTTCTTCTTCTTTTTGGGTTAACACTCCTATGTCTTCTAAATAGTGTTCCTCTGAGTCAAAGTAAGTATCCATCACAATGGATTCTAGATCATCGTCATTCTCTTCTTCTTCTATGAACTCATTAGGATCACACTCTTCCAACAGGGGCTGACACATGAACACTGAAATATCATAACCCTCCTCATCACAATGAGGTGTCCATTGTTCTTCATTGACTGCTATGTCCATGGTAGCTAAGATTTCTGCCCAACCATGAGGCTCAAATTCCTCATCTGGAAATATCATCGGTGTATAGGCTGGGTCTTTTATTGGTCTATCTCCTGGGGGAGTTCCTTCTTCTCTCGCTTTTAGACGCTTTTCCTCTTCCTCTGCGACCTTGCACATCCACAAGTGAGTATCTTCATGCAGCCAGGATGGATCAGGTGAACTTCCAGAATGCACAGAGATTGAATCTTCTTTTGCTTTGTGGATAGGATTCCACTGTAGGGGTGGTACATCTCTGAAGGTGTAATCCTTCAAATTGACCTTGGTGGTTACCCCTAAGTGCTGTAAGTACAAGGAGTTGGTTCCCCAATCCTGTACTATTTGCAATTGTCGTAGGAAGGGTCTTCCTAGGATCATCTCGTAGACATTATTTTTTTCAAAGTCACATATAGCAAATGTATGTTCAAACTCTACACCACAAGTGGTTAGAGTTATCCCTTCAAGCAATCCTAGAGGTCTTTCAAAATGACCATCTGCCATTTGAAGTTTCATTCTAGTTGTTCTTAATGTGGGTTTGCCCCATCGCTTCCACAAGGAGGTGGTCGCAATAGCAACACCGGCACCTGAATCTACGATTGCTTTGGTTGTGTAACCTTGATAGGTGATTGGAAGATAAGTGTTACCTTCTTCACCTTCACTCATATCTCCTATCTTGTCGAGAGGTATCTCTGGAACTTTTTGCTTAGAGCCAACTTTTGGCATATTGGATTCAAGTTCTGGAACCTGATCCTTCACATGATTCCAGAGCTCAGGCTTTGCTTTGAGAAGCTCTTCCACAGTGAGATGACATTGAACCTTAGTGTTCTTCACAACATCAGTGTTTCTTGGAATCACCAAGTCTTCATTTCTTACCAATATTGTGGGAGCTCTGATCTGGATAGATTCAGATTCCCATGGGCCTATGAAATGAGGCAACTCTTGTAAAGAATTAGATTCAAAATCTAATCTTTCATCTTCTTGTTGCTCTGCTTGGTCTCCATAGATAGACGGAATGTCTTGAGGAAATTGATCATGAAGATCATCAATCTCAGGAATAGGAGGGGAATTACCCTTCTCCTTGGCCCATTTCTCTTCTTGTATTTCCCGCAAGAACTCTTGAGAGTACTGTTGAATTGAAGGAGGCATTCCAGCATCCGTGGAATTAGGAACATAAGCTCCCATTGGTGGTGAGCTTCCTCTTTCAATAACTGGTTGAGCCTGTGGAGGTAAAGAAATTTGTGGTTTGTTTACCAACTGCTCTAATCTTTCTAGCAAGCCTTGGAAATGCAAATCCGGTTTGACAGAGTTTGTCTGATTGAACTTTTGACTAGTCTCAAGTATAGCTTTAGCTTGTTCTACCATTTTCATGCACATTTTCATCCGTTCAATCTCTAAGTCTGCTCTAGGGTAACTCTTGTCTAGGTTTGCAGCTGTTGGCCCTTCTTGAAGACGAGCCTGGTAGGCCTTGAACATCATGTCCAAGCCTTCTGGGGTTGGATCTGCAAGAACAGACCCTGGTTGTGGGTTATTTACAATGGGTGGTGGGGTGGGATGAAGCGAAGTAGATGGAGCTTCGGCATGCGAGGGGCTTTGAGATGCAATGTCTTCTATTTTTGTTTTGGTATCCCTTAGGCTTTCTTCTAGCTCGGATAGTTTTTTGTTCCACTTGCGATTAGCCTTCTCTCTGGTATCCTTCCATGTTCTTGGTTTTCTCTTGCTAGGTTCTCCTGCCTCACTTGACTCCGACTGCTCAGATGGTTTTGCTTGTTGTGCAGCCTGTGCCCTAGTAACTGCCTGTACAGGGGCCACATTACTGCTACTTGAACTTGAATCTGCCACTAAGCCTACCACGTTGATGGGTGTGACCTTGGGTGCACTAGAGGGATTCCTCGGACACTCTCTAGGAAGATGTTCCTTGCCGCACTCAGGACAAAAGCCTTGTATTGTGATGTTTTGCCCTAGTCCTAGAGTTGGTTGGTGGGGACATTCACGAATGAAATGGTCGCCCTGACATCTAAAGCATGGTCCTCTAGGGGCTTGTGGTCTTTCCTGTCTCAATTGGGGCCTAGGATTTGGATTCGTATACATGACATTGGAGTATTCTGGCTCCCAATTTTGTTCTATAGGTGGTGTCCCATATTGATACTGAGAAGTCTCACTTTGCTCAGGTGACTCTATATAATAAGCCTGTGGACTATCTTCATGGAAGTAGTCTGAACCATGAGCGTGAGAATCATTTTCTGAGACCAATGGGGTTAGTGGCACCAATGCTCTATTATGGTTCTCCTCCGCCATTGTATATTTAACTGGGATCACATTGGCCGGAGCTGGCGGTTGGTTTCCTAGGACTGGTTGTGGCCTGTATGGTGCCTGATATTGCTGCTGGTATTGAGGTTGATATTGTTGTGGCCTATAATATGGCTGTTGGTACTGATTCTGATACCTACCCTGCTAGTAAGGTTGCTGATAATTTTGTCTAACAGCTTGCCTGTTATACGGACAATCTTGGGCCGTATGATTTGTGTATTTCCTCTCAATGGTGCAATATAGAGCATTAGGGTTTCCTTGGGGTTGAGTCGTCAACGGACAAACATTAGCCATGTGATCTCCTCCACACGTATAACATCGCTTCACTAAGGTGACCCTTGGCATTTGTCTATTTTGGACTCCCAGCTTTTTGGCCACTTGCTCAGCTATCTCATCTATCTCAGTGGAGGTTCTAGAGGTATTACTTGTAGAACTATCAGAGTCCTTATAGAGTTTGGATAGTCCTAACTCCTCACCCAAGTTGTCTTCTATGTCAATGCATATCCATATACACTCTTCTATGGATCTAGGCTCTTTCAAGTATACATATGACCTTAATTTTGTGCTCAATAGGCCATCTAAAAACAGTGCCACCTGTTTGGCTGATGTGGGTAGTTCTGGTACGGGGCATCTTTCCAAGTACTGTCTAAACCTTCTTCCTGCAAGTCGCACTGTTTCTTGTGGTGTCTGCTTGAAGCTGTGGATCAATGATGATGTGTTATGTCTGATACCGCTTTTGGAAAATTCCACAATGAATTCTTCTAGCAGCTGACCTATCTCTCTATAGTTGCGACTGTTTAGAGGTTGAAACCAAGCTAAGGCAGTACCCTTAAGAGTCAAACCAAATGCCTCGAACTGGGTGAATAAGTCTTCAACCTGTTCAGCTCTTAGCACTTGTTTGAACTCCGCCACATGATCATAAGGATCTCCAAATCCATCAAAGTAGTTCTTCATTGTCTTAACCACTTGAGAGGGTCTAAGGGTTCTTGAGTGTTCTCGTGGTCTAGGCAATGGGAAATCATGATCGTCTATTTGATGTCTATGAACTCTATGTCTCTCCCTTTCAAGTCTTTTCGTTCCATATCCTGATCTGTCTCTGCCTACAGTGTCTGCAAAGCTTACCTCCGGTCTCTCTCTAGTTCTTTCCCTCTGGGTTTCATGAGCCTTGGATGATCCGGCTCCCTGGAGGCCCTGGGAAACATTAGATCTTGGTGGAGGGAAAATTGCTTCACCTTGCCAGGTGTAAGCATGTCTGTCATGATCTGATACCAAGAATAATTTCTGAGATGTGTGATCTAGGTAGACAGCTTTCCCTGGTGTCTCTGGGTCCTTGAATTCGTAGATGGTGACTACTGGGCTGGGTTGATCTGGCCTAAATCTCCAAAAGGCTTCCTCCGTTTCTCTATTCACGAATAGTTCTATGCTTTTGTTACCTTGAGGAATCCATTCTGGAGTGATCACTCTAGTCAAGACTGACTTACCTCTAGGGATCTTGGGTTCTCCTCCTAGGTCTCCTTGCTCTAGGTCTCCTATCTCATTCTCAGGAATGATATTTCCAAACTCATCTGTCCTATCTGGTAAGTTGGTAACCACATACATGGTTCCTTCCTTATCAATGTAAGCACCCTCTTCAAACTTGACCACTGGGTGTTCAAGTCCAAAGGGTTGGTCAGGATTTTTGAGTTGAACCACTGATCGCCTTAGACCATCCTCATAGATGCAAGCACCTAATTGGTTGGTCCTGATATACTCCAATTGGGTCTTATAGGGACCTTCTGGTGTCTGTAAATAGGCAATGCCTGAGCTACGTGTGGGTCTTTCCATGCTAAAAGACATTTCCGAGTCACTGGTTTCTGAACTTCGTGTGTAAGGATAACCACTAAGCTGTTGAGCCCAAGACTTGGCTGTATGGTTGACACTAGCCTCAGATGACCTAATGCTTTGTCTATCCTTGCCTAAGTGTCTGCCAGATCTCAGGTTCATAAGCCTTGGCTTCTAGTCCCAAAGTTCTCTTATATTGCTCAAAATCCTTTGGAACACCTTGGTTTTCCAGTTTTCCTGAGGGTCAACTTCAAAATACCCTCTCGAATAATCCTTGTATTATTTTTACCGTAACCAGTCGATGTTTTTGTTGTACTCCCCACGAGCTTTCCAACAAAACCAAAATCACAGCAAACGGATTTCGTATGAGAAAGTTAGGCCAGTTCAGGGTTTTGGGGGTTAAAACAGGGAAACAGGGTCTCTCAGAAAATGCCTCAAATCAGGCGATACATGACATTTGTAGGACACGATACTTGATACTTGAGGAACTCGATACACGATACTTGGTATGTATCGCGATACTTGAAGTAGGCGATACACGATCTTCAACAAGTATCGTGAGCAAACTCCACGATACATGATCTTTGATAGGTATCGCGATCGCTGTATAACGATACACGATACTTGATTTTTGAACAGACGATACACGATATTTCAAGGAAAACGATACGTGATACTTCCCCTAAACGATACACGATCTCTAGCCCCAAACGATACACGACAAAACGATATCTGAGCAAACGATCGCTGGACAAAACGATCTTTGACAAAACAATCGCTGGCAAACGATCGCTGACTCAAAACGATACTCGATACTTGCTAGGTATCGCAATCGCTGAACCAAACGATACTCGATCGACGATCTTTGCGAAACGATCGCTGATGAAACGATCTTTGGCAAACGATCTCTCACAAACGATCGCTGGACGAAACGATCGCCTGCCAAGTATCGCGATCGGTATGAAACGATACACGATCGGAGGGAAATATCGCGATACTCAACCACAGGAGATTCACGATACTTGTCAGGTATCGCGATACTTGACCGCGGGAGCAAAACGATACTTGACCCTTTGCCAAGATTTTTGCAAGATTTTTTAAGTTTTGTTTTGATGCCCTTGTTTTCCTAGTCCTTCTCCCCTCTCCTCACTCTTTGTGTCACTCCAATCACCCCTTTTCACCTCTGTCAGTACCAAACGATACTTCGCACAGATCGTTTCTCTTTCACACTTGATTTACTGAGAAATTATAGATTAAATGGGTGTTTGCTCACCTTGAGAGCCTCTCTATCTTCTTTAACACCTTCCCTTACTCTGTGCAACCCCAGTTTGCCCGATTTCTCACTCACGATCTCTGGCGCAGCTTCCACGATACTTGGTGCAGGTTCGTCTTGTCCGGCTGTTCACTCAGATTTTTTGTTATTTTTGGTACTATTTCTTCAGCGCCTCTGTTCTGCACCCTCTCTAAGCTTCTTGCTCACAACCACAAGTAAAAACAAGGTGAATGTACTCTAAAAAATGGAAAAAAAAACTGAGAAGATGAAGGTGGGTGGAGATGGTGATGATGGTGAAGATGAAGCAGAAGGAAAATTCAAAAACTGAACTAAAAATGATGATTTTTTTACCTTCCAACGTCGCTACTCTACGTCTTACCGTCACACGCTCGTCCTCCAAGCTCTCTCCCCGGCAACGGCGCCAAATTTGGTGTCACTCTAGCACAATGGTGAGTACCAACGTGAGGAGATACACCTCATAAATGTCAATCCGTGGAGACGTGAGGACCGGTATGAAGACCGCGAGCAAATGATGGCACAAGTGCGTGAGTGAAAGCACACAAGCATGCACACACATACACACACACGCGCACAAGGTAAGAGCAAAGAGTGGAACAATGGAAAGCTTCGATTACCAAAGAGCTCTCTTACAAAACTGAAATCTACAACAAGCTAACCCCAAAAATGAGCTCTCCAGCCCTTTTTATAGTTTTTGAGTGGTTTTGGCCCTGTCCAGACCTAGTGTTCGGCCTAGTTAAAAAATAGGTTCCAGGGCTTATTTGGGGGCTCAAACGGAGTCTAAAAATTATGAAAATTGGTAGGATGGTAGATCTAATACTCCTCAAGCTCGAGGACTCCTCGGCTTGAACAAAATGGAGTTACAAAAATGGAAAATGGTATTTACAATGGTTTTTAGTGATAAAAATCACTATTTTTGTAGGGATTTCTTCTGAAAATTTGACAGGTGCTTCTTGGAGCTCCCTACTTGCTCCTTCTTCTTGTGTGTCCACTTCCTTGATGCGCTTCCATGCTTTGTCCTTGACCTTGAGCTTCAACACATCCCCCATGCCCTCAGCCATAGGTCATCCTGACTCCAGATCCATATTCATGGGTTTCCCTACTACCACACCACCCTTCATGCCCTCCTCAACTCTACAACCTCAACCCCCAACCTCCATCTCTCCACTTCTCCAATCCCTCCATAACTTCCTTGCTAGAACTTTTCAACCCAGGTCTCACCCATTCCCTTTATTTTCAGCTCCCCACCCCACTTCTCATCTATTCACCACTTTCACACACACACCACCTACCATCCCAATGTATATGTTAGACCCCACACTCGCACCCACTCCTGAAAGTATGGACATTTCACCACCCACGGCACCTCCCCCTCCCCCCACGCTTCCACCTCCTCCCATTCCCCCTCCACCAATTTCACCCACACACACGTCTTCAATAGACACGTCATTCACTCTTCCCCTTCCCCAATTCCCTTCCCATGCATCTTCCATTGTAAACACCACCCCCTCATCTATAGGCAATGCATTGGACACCATGCTAGCTTGTATATCAAAATTAAGGACAGAATACAATCAGCTCCAGCAACAGAATGAACGCCTGCAAGAGCACTCCGAGACACTACAACACCGCCTTGCTGCACTAGAAGAGAAAAATGCTCGCCTCCACACACAATTTCAAACTCTCCAAGAGGCTCATAGCATATTGGAGGTACAGTTATAGAACACAGATCAGGAAGCAATACAAGTGGTAGAAGGTCATCTACGGACACAGCTAGAACGCAATTCAAAGCTTCAGCGAAATATGGTCCTACTCAAGCGACATCTTGCTGCCGCTCATGAAGAGAATCGACGCCTGCAATTACAAAATCAGGAAAACTTAGAAGCAGCTATCGAAAGCACACCTGGGGCACCCATCAGCCCATCAAAGTTTCAAGCAGTGACCCCCGACAATATCAAGATCATATTGGAAGACTATGCCATGCTGCTTGAAGCACATGACCAGCTATCAGAGGAACTGGGTCAACTGAAGCAGAGACACCAAAAAGAAACAACAGCTGCCTCTCAAACCACCTCCTCCGCGGCTTCACTTCTCACAGACTCAGAGGCCTTAAAAGATCTCCAGAAACAGGTCACCGAATTGCAAGCACGTCTACTACAATATGAGAGACCACCTTCCCCTCTAGAGGCTCCCACCGACGAAGAAATAGTACAAATACTTGTGGAACAAACATTTGAAGAAGAATACGACCCACAACCCTTCCCAGGAGGTCAACAAACGGAAGAAGCTCAGGACACATTCGAAGCACCACGACCCCCATGGCTACGACAAGTGGAGGAAATCGTGAGTTCACATGAAGAGTGAACCGTCGTGCAAAATCAGGCTATGAGAGTCATAGAAGAGACTGTATTACAATCCAATTACTTCAAAAACCTATCATCGAGACTCCTTATCCTCTCATCCGAACTCCAATGCAGGCCTTACTATATCATTTTGGCAGATTATAACGCAGAAATACAGAGAGTCATAGGGAAGATACCTTCCTTCGCAACTTAGTTTCAACCCGAAGACCTTCCTCTCGACGTGCAAAAGGGCAAGATCCGTCAACCAACATGGCGGCAGAAACTTCTTGAAACCTATCCTGAAATGCTCCGCACCTGGAACAATGCGCCATTACATATCCTCTATAATCCATGCTATGGCCCTGTTCCACGACGCCGCTCATGGAAAGCATTCAACATCAAGGTCCAGAATAACGCACAATGCAAGGAATGGCTCAATTATCCATACATTGCGCCACCACAGGGACCACCGTCAGTAGCGTACATGATGGGAACAATTCGACATTGGATGCCGTGATTGAAGCCCATGCCAGATGTGGCAGCTCAAATGATGCTTAAGATTTTAGATATGATGCAGGTAGTCCTGAAAACCTTTAGAAATGAAGCCGCACCACAGGTACGTCTACTGGGGTTTACCAATGGAAATTATGATTTGGTGTATGACATGAGCACCACCCCCAGTATTCGTGTGGCTTACGCCTGGCATGCACGCATCAAATACCTCCCTGCATGTTACAAACAGACCTTCGAAGAAATGTTCAGATCAGGTTTCTGGGAGTATCACTCGGAGGTCTTCGCACCGATGCCAACACACCTGCTCCATCTCTTTGCTTGTGAACAAGCCATGTACTCTAAGTACTACACCACACCACAACCAGAGGTCCCCGATGCAATAAATTGGGATGCATTGGATGCTGACCTAGCAAGAGGCTTAAGGATAGGAGAACATGAATTAGCCACCAATTTCATCCAATACTACATCGACCACCCTATAGAACAGAGGTCTGTCAGGGGCGACAGACACTAGGAAGGGGGGAGTGTTGGCATACAGGTCATATGAAGAGCATACAGATACAATAGAGCAGTCAGGCACAATACGGCAACAAGGCCTAATCATTTTTTCCAAGGACCATTCACAACTCAAGTGATTTAATCACTACACAAACATTGTAAATTCCATTTTTGGTAGAATAGACTCCATTTTGTTCAAGCCGAGGAGTCCTTGAGCTTGAGGAGTATTAGAATTAGCTACATATCAATTTTCATAATTTTTAGACTTCGTTTGAGCCCTCAAATAGGCTCTAGAACCTAATTTTTAGCTAGGCCGGACACTAGGTCTGGACAAGGCCAAAGCTAGTGAGAAAACTATAAAAAGAGCTAGAGAGCTCATTTTTGGGGTTAGATTGTTTGTGAATTGAGCTTATGTAAGAGACTTTTTGACTAGTGCAAAGAACTCCATTGTTCCTCTCCTTGTTCTTGCCTTGTGTGCGCGTGTGTGTGTATGTGTGTGCATGCTTGTGTGCTTCTCACTCACACACTTGTGCCTTCACTTGCTCATAGTCTTCATACTAGTCCTCACGTCTCCACGGATTGACAATTATGAGGTGAATCTTCTCACGTTGGTACTCACCATTGTGCTAGAGTGACACACATATACACACATGCATACATACACGGTCAAGCATTGGCAACCGGTTAAACTCATCTTTTGCTACTTGAGTGGTACCCGACTACTTGGATTGTTTTATCCCAAGGGGGGGATCACTACCACCAGATTTGCATGCTTTTTCTGATAGTGATTGGGCTGGTTTCTCAACACTCATGTGTCCACCAGTGGTTTTTGCTTCATGCTTGGAAGCTCATGTATATCATGGTTGAGCAAGAAGCAGCCTATTGTGGCCACTTCCAGTTGTGAGGCTGAGTATAGGGCAGCTTTCATAGCGATTGTTGAGTGTGTGTGGCTCAGACGCCTTATGGCTGATTTGGGTGTTGGTCAATCTTTTGCCAGCACCATCTTCACTGACAGTTAGAGCGCATTGCCAATTGCGAGGAACCCTGGATCAGCTTGGCATATGTGCCCACGTAGGAGAACATTGCAGACCTTTTTATGAAGGCTCTGCCTACGAAGAAATTTGAAGCTTTCCACAAAGTTTTGGGCTTACTTCCTTTTGTGGATTGATTCCACATAGCTTTGCACTTCCTTATACATGAGTGCCAAGTCCTTATTCACCACATCACTCCCAGGGGGGATTTGTTGATATATTTAGGTAGTGATGTGTGTGAACACTCTAGGACCATCTAGACACTTATTTCCCTCTTTAGAAGGTTTTTTTCCCCTCGATTGTATATACACATATTACCCTAATGGGCTACTTATCTTATCTAAATGCTTTACCATGATGTCTTTTTTACACGTTGACACAATGCAATGGAAAACATATTGTGTAATATCATTTTCCATATGTGAGCAAAAGAAAAATTCTTTACATGTAGAAATAGTACTTTGTATGCCCCTATGACCCATATACGGTGGCTCATGCATCTCTTTCATAACAAATTCTTTAAAACCTTATGTAATGCATAACTTGTGTTCAAAATACAAGAATCCATTATGAAAAGTGTAGTGATCCTCACTAAATGTTGGAGAATTATTGAAAGCATTCCATGTTTGTGAAAAATACAAATCAGATGCATAAGTAGAAATCATGTCATGAAATGAATGAATATGATCAACAAAAATATTATTGATTGAAACAATAGCTGTCTATGGGGATGGGAAATGACTAAGGGCATCAGCTACAACATTAGCTTTGCCAGGTTGATATTGAATCATAGGCCGAAAATTTTGTATGAATGAAGTCCATTTAATGTGTCGGTTAGAAATCAATGGTTGATTTAATAAATGCTTAATAGCTTGTTGGTCTGTTTTGATTATGACTTCTGAACCCATGAGATAATGTTTCCAAATTTTTAAAGCATGGACAATAGCTAAAAGTTCCTTATCATATGTACTATAGTTATTTTCAAAAGGTTTAAGTTTCCTACTTTCAAATGCAATGGGATGATCATTTTGCATTAATACAACACCTAAACTTGAACCACTAGCATCTGTAATACATGGAAAGGCTGTGCGAAATTGGGTAGTTGCAAAACACGTGCATGAGAAAGTGCATGTTTTTGATTTTCCCCAAAGATTGTTGTTGTGCTAATCCCCATGCAAATTTTAATTTTTGCTTCAACAATAATGTGAGTGAAAGTGCTAATAAGAAAAAACCTTTTACAAACTTCCTATAAAAACTAGCTAACCCAAGAAAAGAGTGTACATCATTCACAGATTGAGGTACATGCCATTCTTCAATTACTTTAATTTTCTTTGGATCTACATCAACACCTTGGATAGCTCAGACAATATGGCATAAATAATCTCACTCCTTTTGGAAGAAATAACTCTTTTCAGGATTGGCATAAAGTTTTTTTTTGCATAACGAATTGAAAACTGTTGCTAATGCTTTTCATGGTCATCATCATTCTCAGTATAGACAAGTATATCATCAAAGAAAACAAGAGCAAAAGCTTGGTATTCAAGAAAGATGTTATTCATCATGCGTGCAAACGTAGCAGGTGCATTGCTAAGTCCAAAAGGCATTACCATGAATTCAAGGTGATCAATTTGAGTTCGAAAGACAGTCTTATAAATGTCATTTTGTGTCATTCGTATCTGATGATACTCAGATTTAAGATCAATTTTACTAAAGACACGTTCTCAACAAAGTTTATCTAGCTAATCGTCTATCCTAGGAATAGGATATCTATTTTTAATTGCGATCTTATTGAGTGATCTATAGTCAATGCACATCCTAGAAGTCTTCTTGTTCTTCTCTACTAAAAGAACAAGTGCTCCAAAGGGAGAAGAACTAGACCTTATAAGTCCTTTGTGAAGTAAATCCTTAACTTGATTATCTATTTCTTATTGATGTAAAGGTCCATGCGTATAAGGTGCTTTATGGGGAGGAGAACTACTAGGAAGTAAGCCTATACTATAGTCAAGAGATCCCCTAGAAGGTGGTAGTTTAGAAGGAAAATCTAGGATAAAACAATCCTTATAGGAAGCCATAAATGATTTATGTGCATCAGGAAGTGTATGTGTGTAGTCAACTATATTATTAACAAATACAATACATGAATTGTAACCTTTCCTAAATGCATGTTTTACTTGAGTATGACTAATTAATGGAAATGGTTGGAATTCATGCATTGTAGACAAAGAAATATCTTGATTGTTAAACTTAAAACTCATGGTGTGTGCATGATAATCAATGCATGTATTATAATGATGACGAAAAGGCATACCAAGGATAACATCATAGGACTTCAAAGGAGAAATTAAGAATGTGCATTCATATATATATGAACCTATACAAATTTGAACATTATGCACTTCACTTGTAACATTATATCTATTTCCTTGAAATGCAGCCTTAACTTTATACATAGAAGGAAGTGGGTTTAATTGGAGATCTTTCACTAGTGTATGAGAAATAAAGTCATGCGAACTACCATCATCATGTAAAATATTAACAACTTTACCATTAATAGTACCTTGCATGCAAAGTAGAGAATGAATAGAAGTTTCGTTACCCAAGGTGCTTAGTTCCTATTCCAAGGCTTCTTTGGTCCAATCGGGTTGAATGTCTTCAGGAACTACGTCCATGTTGTGTACTTGAGCTCCAATAGGCTTCACATCATTAGTTCAGAACCTACATTTAGCTTTAGTATGACCAAACTTACCACAATGCCATCAAGTGATACGGGGCCTATTTTGTTGAGCATCCATCTTCGTAGTTTGAAGGGTTGAAGGTTTGGTAGGGTATAAGGGGGTTGTCTTGGGTACTGGTGAGAAATTGGATTGAGGAGGGTGTTGAAAAGTAGGTGGATGTTAAAAAGTAAGTGGACATTGAAAAGTAGGTGGGCATTGAGAAGTAGGAGAAGAAAAAGTAGAAAAAGGACGCTTTAAGAGAAAAGCGTGCTTTATTGGTTGTGGCCGTTGACGTGTTTATTGTAAGCAAATGGACTTAGTGATGGATTGAAACTCTTCCTCAACATCATGTGCAAAATAAATAGCTTCATAGAGGGTTTTCAGACGTAGGGTGTTGAGCTTAGCTTGGATTCCCATCTCCAAACCATGTTCATATTGCCGTTGTAGGTATCTTCAGGAATAATTTCAAACATCGTTGCCAAAAATGTCCAGTATAGGTAGACATAGTATCTCCATCTTTCCATCCAAAAGTTGTCCCTGATCGACATGCATGTAAGTGAAAATGAGGAGGAAGGAAGGACTCCTTGATCTTTTCTTGAAATGCTTTCGACATGGTGGGGTGATCGGGGCTATGGCACAAAAAATTCCACCATAACTGCGACTTACCCACCAAATAATTAGTTACAAATTTCACTTTTTCACTTTTTGAGTATGATTCATTAGAATAGAATTCACTAAACTGAGATAACCATGAAAGAACAAACTGGCCATCTTTTCGTCCATCAAAGCATGAAAATTAGAAATTTTTAGCACCAATCTTGGACTTTGTGCCTTGTTCTTGAGTGGTGATAATGGCCTTCACTACCCTAACTAGGTTATTTTCATCACTTTGCAGTTGTTGGAGTGCAGCATCACGTTCCTTAATCTCGTTTTGGGCATGTTCAAGTTCATGCTATAAAAGCTCTAATTGTTGCTCGATTGGTACCCCGAGTAGGGGTGATGAACCAAAATCATCGATATTATGGCTAGGGTCCATGGCCTTATGTAGAGAATCAAAACCTAGTTCTAGACTGGACAGTTAAGATGGATGCCAAATCGCGAACAAAATGGATGCTACGAATCACAATCAGATGCCAAAACCACCTCTGTAGATGCCTTGGATTTGATACCACTGTTGCCCTTCGGATCCCATAGACGCACGTATGTAGAGGATAGTAGAAAAATGAAATCACACAAAAGTACTCAGAGAATAGAAAGAGACAAGAGACAACACTCGATTGGGTAAAATCTCCTCCCACATACTTTGATGGATGGGTCTATCAGAGCATGTGTATTTATAGGTATTTCTTATTACATCTTGAATAGAAGATACATGAGGGTGGCACTTTGAAAAGCATGCTTTTGTTTTATTTACCAAAATTGTAATTTTCTATTTTTACAAAAATGTCGCTTTCTAAAGCGATTTATTATTTTTACAAAAATAACTAAAAAGACTATCTTCTAAAAATAACTATCTTCTAAAAATATTCTTCTAAATATCTCAAAAAATATTTGAATAAGTCCATGTGCGTTCACGCACTCATGGATCTTCACCTGCTAAATCAAAACACAAACACATTAAAAACCTCAAGGCATGAAAATCCATTTAACATTCCAATATTTCATAAATTATAACATAGACGTTGCATGACAACAAATTAGATGCACCTCTGTCATATTGTACTCATTCAAGATCTCATAGTGCCTCTATTGCATCAGATTGATATGTTATGGCTGCCTCTAGTCTCGGTGATGAGAATGAGCATGTTTCGTTTGATGAAGTAGAACATTCTTAAAATTGGATGGTTGTTATGTAATTAGAGCATGATGCTATCATGAAAAATGGTACCTAGTCTTTATGTGACTTGCCTCTTGGCAAGCAGGTCATTGGCACTAAGTGGGTATACAAGCTTAAGTGTAAGCCTGATGGAACAATTGACAAGTATAAGGCTAGGCTTGTTGCAAAGGGGTATGCTCAAGAAAGAGGCATTGATTTTGATGAGACCTTTGCTCCTACTTGTTGAATGACTACTGTTCGTATCATATGTGCACTTGCAGCTCATCATGGTTAGAATGTACATCAATTGGACATCAATACTGCATTTCTCAATGGTGACTTGCATGAAGAAATGTATGTTTTTTAGCCCTGTGGTTTTGTGCAGAAAGGGCATGAAAACTAGGTGTGCAGGTTGAAAAAGGCATTATATGGTTTGAAGCAAGCACCATGTGCTTGGTATGAAAAGATACATGCCTATTTGATTGCACATGGTTTTGAGATCAGTCCAATTGAGAGCACCTTATATGTTAAGCATGCAAATGATGTGCTTCTGATCATTGTTGTGTATGTTGATGATATACTGCTCACTGGTCCTCATGAGAAGCATATTGCTGATTTTAAGGTTGATTTGCATCCCTCATTTGAGATGTTAGATTTGGGGCATTTGCATCATCACTTGGGCATTTAGTTTATGCAAGTTGATAGTAGAATAACTTTGTGTCAAACGAAATATATTGACATGTTATTGTAGCATTGTGGCCTTGAAGGTGTAAACCCATTACCACTCCTATGGAGACAGGTTTACAGCCTCAATGTCCACCCTACGGTGAACTACCTCCTTGGTCCAATCCCAAGCTTTGGAAAGTGTCGAAGAAGTTACTCTCTCCCAAGAGCCTTGGTGAAGATGTTTGCTCCATTTTCTTCAGTAGGACAATAGCTTATCTCCACGACCCCGTCCTCAATCAACTCATGCACATAGTGATATTGGATTTCTAAGTGCTTGGTACATGCATGGAAAACAGGATTTTTGGCGATGGCCATGCAACTTTGGTTGTCACACTTCAACTCTGTAGCCTCCTATCCTTGTATTCCTGTGTGCCATAGGATCCTCCTTAACCATACTGCTTCACGTGCTGCAACGCATGCAGCTTTGTACTCAGCTTCAGTAGAAGATAATGCTACAATCGGTTGCTTCTTACTAATCCAAGAGAAAATCCCTGATCCTAAGAAAAGCAATATCCAAAAACTAATTTTCTGATATCAATATCTCCTGCGTAATCTGAGTCATAATATCTGACTAGAGATGATCCTTCTTCATAAAGAATACCATAATCAGTGGTTCCTTTCACATACCTGAGTATCCACATGCTTGCCTTCCAATGAGTTTGGCAAGGCTTATTAGAGAACCTGCTTACTACTCCAACGACATAAGAGATGTCTGGTCTGCTATTGCACAAGTAGATGAGACTTCCAACTAATTTCCTGTATCTTCCAATATCCACTGGAGGTGAAGTATCTTCAATAGATAATTTTGTGTTGACCTCCATAGGTGTAGAAATTTCCTTGCAATCCTCCATGTCAAATGCCTCCAATATCTGCCTTGCATACTTTTTTTGAGAGATGAAAATCTTCCCTGGTTCTTGCCAAACTTCAAGACCTAAGCAATAATGCATTAGGCCCAAGTTTGTCGTTTCAAATTCTGAACTCAGGGCATCTTTTTTTGTTGAAGAAGAGCATCATCATTTCCTGTAATCACAAGGTCATCTACATAGAGTACAAGCACAATTGTCTTCCCTCCTCTCTTTAGAACATACAAGTTAGCATCAGAAGCACATCTTTTGAAACCTAGATCCAAGAGATACTCATCTATCCACTGGTACCATGCTCTAGGGGCTTGTTTTAGCCCATATAATGCCTTCTTTAGCTTACATACCTTGTTCTCTGAATGGGGAGCCTCAAATCTTGGTGGCTGAGACACATATACCTCCTCCTTGAGGTCTCCATTTAGGAACGCTGATTTGACATCCATGTGATAGACTGGCCAACGCTTATGTGCAGCCACAACTAGTACTACTCGGATAGTAGTCATTCTTGCAGTCGGGTCAAATGATTCACAAAATTCAATGCCTTCAACTTGTGAGTAGCCTGGTGCAACAAGTCTTGCTTTATGCTTTTCTGGAGTACCATCAGCCTTGTACTTTAGCTTCCAAACCCACTTGGTGCCAATGACTTTATGCTTATGGGGTCATTCCACTAGCTCCCAGGTTCCATTCTTCATGATATTGTTGTATTTTGTTTGCATGGCAGCCCTCCAGTTCGGATCATGGAGTGCCTCTTCCACATTGGTTGGTTCCTTTGCTTCTTCTTGAATGAGATCAGCCATCAAGGCTGTGTTTACAATATGGGTGCTTTCCCGTCTCTGTTCCTCTATTCTCTATGATCGCCTCGGTCCATTTGCAACTTGTTCTAGTGACTGTGGGATGGGGTTTGTAGAATCATAGAGCTGCCTCACCCAATGTGGTAATGGCTTTTCCACTTGGGTGTCGGCAGATTGGTGACTTTCAGATCCATCATCTGAAGATGATTGTCACTCTAGCACAATGGTGAGTACCAACGTGAGGAGATACACCTCATAAATGTCAATCCGTGGAGATGTGAGGACCGGTGTGAAGACCGCGAGCAAGTGATGGCACAAGTGCGTGAGTGAAACCACACAAGCATGCACACACATACACACACACGCGCACAAGGTAAGAGCAAAGAGTGGAACAATGGAAAGCTTCGATTACCAATGAGCTCTCTTACAAAACTGAAATCTACAACATGCTAGCCCCAAAAATGAGCTCTCCAGCCCTTTTTATAGTTTTTGAGTGGTTTTGGCCCTGTCCAGACCTAGTGTCCGGCCTAGTTAAAAATTAGGTTCTAGGGCTTATTTGGGGGCTCAAACGGAATCTAAAAATTATGAAAATTGGTAGTATGATACATCTAATACTCCTCAAGCTCAAGGACTCCTTGGCTTGAACAAAATGGAGCTGTAAAAATAGAAAATGGTATTTACAATGATATTTAGTGATAAAAATCACTATTTTTATAGGGATTTCTTCTGAAAATTTGACATGTGAATCTTGGAGCTCCCTACTTGCTCCTTCTTCTCGTGTGTTCACTTCCTTGATGCGCTTCCATGCTTTGTCCTTGATCTTGAGCTGCAACACTCTCCCCCCTCTTGAGTCTGTCGACCCTGACAGACCCTTGTTGTAGTGGTTGTTCCATGTGTCAACAACACCGGTCCATCGTTTCAATGCAGCTTGGTCATTTGTCCGGTTCTTCACTTTGTCATTGCTGCCTTTGCATGGACTTCTTCCTTGTATTCCAGTTTGCTATTGTCTTTGTGAGCTTTCAAAAATTGTGAGCTACTCAAAAGGGGTTATCACTGTGGATTATGAGTAACTCTCATGGTGCATTGCTTCTACGCTTGTTGTTGTCACCGTGATGTCCGCTGGTTCGTCCAAAGATGGGGTTCCGTGTTTTCATGCCCAGTACTTGTAACCCAGAAATGATGATGGGTAAGTGCTTTAGTGCGTGGGTTGAACAAAATATGTGCCTTGTGCAAGGCCTTGTAATGTGGCCCTACATATACGTACTTGGAAAATGCATGGCAAGAAGTATGGTGCAAGAGATTGGGTCTTGAGCTAAGTGCTCAAGGGTATGCTGACGAAGAGGTTTCCTAATCAATCATGGTTATAGTGTTGTTGAGTTATACACGTCTTACCATGGTGAAGGGTCCGTTGATCTTCATCTCTTCGTGTTGTATTCCATCATGGTGTTTGACCATCAGCTTGTCCATTTGTTGATGGATGTCCTTGCTGAATGTTCACTGATGAGCATTTTCAAGCACAGTCCTTTTCTTTGCCTTTTTTTTTTTTTTTTTATAAATTTTATTTTTATGCACACGATGGCATCAAACAAGAAGAAAGATATTAGTATCAATAACATATTTTGCATGTGAAAATTGTGTTGTGTCTCATGTGCCTGGGATTTCTCAATTGTGTCTATGCATGGCCCTGTAAGGTGGCCCTATATTGATGCATACTTTGGAAATGCATGACCTGAATGGTGCAAAAGACAAGGTTATGCCAAAGGCACATGGTTGCTGCAAGTCGAGGCTTTCGATGTTACTCGCATAGTTGATGCATTCTTTGTTTGGAGGTGTCGATTGGATCTCGAAATGATGTAATCCTCCTAATGGGAACCCATTTCCGAATAGTATTTGGCCCTGTAGAGATCACCTCAGGCCAGTTCTTCTTTGGATGTTGTCCAAACTTTGGTATCCAGTGTGGTTGGCCCCTTGGTTCTGTGGATGTTGCTTGTGCTTTTGGCTTCCAAACCCATATCCTTGATGATTGCCTGCTTACTTTTGCAGAAGGGTTGGGTTTATCTTCGTTTGTTCTTTGTGTTTTGTTCTTCCCCTTTGCTTTCCTTGGCTTCTTTGTTGAGACCTTTTGCATGGTGGGGAGCATAGGCCGTTGTGTATGTAAGAGCTTCTTGGGTACCCACATCTGTAATTGCCCGTGTTGAGCTGTAGTTAATTTTTTAGGCACCCAAATTTGTACATGATTGTGGTCGGCCTTCTTTGATAGCTTCGGTACCCAAATTTGTTGGATTCTTTGTGCTTGAGCCTGTCGTAGGTGCTTGGTCCTCTTTTTTTCATGTTCGATCTGGTTGGGTGGGAAGCTTTGAGGGAACATCGATGGTTGCACTCCTTTCTCTACCCAGATCTGCTTCATGCCCATAACTTCTTTCTTCTTGAATTCTGTTTGTCGAGTTGATATAGCAGATGTCATTTTTGCTTGCCTCCTTGGTTGGGTTACACTTGCATTAGTATGTGAAGGAGAAGGGAGGTGTGCTGGCCTTTGAGCTTTGGCTTTCATGATTGAGTCCTTGTGCGTCAGAGGGTCGGTGACACACACAAAATTTTCTTTATGAAGATTAGTTTCAGGAGAACTCAGAGAATGTGTGACCTTTGGATTTGTGAGCATGCACTTGCCTAATTCTAATGTAATGCATTGTTCATGTACCCAAACTTGAAGAAGTTGACTTCTTAGGTTCAAGTTGACTGCATGGTCATAGATCCAATCTTGACCTAGGACAAGTGGCTCTGTAAGGTCTGCATCATGACACACTAGCATTTTGACTTTCATTGGAACATCTTGAAGGTAGATGGGAAGTTCCACCTCGCCTAAACAAGGGGTTTCCACACCTCCCAATCCTATGAGATAGGCTTCTATGGGCTTGATGTCCAATTGCAGGTCTTGGCAGTATGAAAATCTAACTGCACTAGTTGCTGCACCTGAGTCAATTAATGCTCTCACAGTCTTTGCATTCTTCCCCACCCCTACCGCTATGGTCACAAATGGATGTCGATCAATTATTTGAGAAGCAGTTAGGTCCGATTTTTGGCACATGTCCATGTGATATTTTGGAGCTTTTGTGTTGACCTCTAGGCCTAATCATCGTAACTTATTTCTTCTGATGCGCTCTCTCGCCTCTGCTTGTGCTTCTTCTCTAACCCTTAACTCCTCTTCTTTTCGCTTCTTAGTAGTGTTGAGTCTCATTAGCATTTCCTCTGTAAGAGGTTCTTGATATAGCTTGACTCGACAACCACTGATATAGTTTGGTAAGACATCGCCTTCTAGTGTGGCCAATTGAACTGCACCGCTAGTGGAAATTCTATTAATGATCATGGGTCCATATCCTCTTTTTTCCAATTTACGGGCGTGTTGCTTTAGTGTATAAACCAACACTAGGTCTCCCTCTTTCAAGCCTTTATCCTTGATATGTGCATCAAAGTATGCTTTTTGCCTTTTCTTAGCAGCATAGATGCCTGCCGCTGCCCGTAGCCTTCTCTCACCTAAGCGTTCTAAATCAAAGATCCTCGAGGATAACTCATGTCCATTCCAATCATGCTCTTGTGCTACTTTTAAAGTTGGGATTAGGAAATCCAATGGTAGCACAGCATTTTGTCCGAAGACCATCTGAAATGGGGTGGCATTGAGTACCGTTTTATAAGCAACTCGGTAGGCCCAAACAGCATGATGAAGTTGTTTGTCCCAATCAGAGCGTTTGTTATTTACGAGTTTTGTCAACACGTTACATAGGATCTTATTCGTGCTCTCAGCTTGTCCGTTAGCTTGTGGATGATAGGGGGCAGACTTCTTATGTATCACCAAGAACTCTTGGAGGAGATTTTCAATGACATCATTTAAGAAGTGTGTGCCTCTATCACTTACTAACTCTATTGGTAATCCGTATCTAGTGAACACATTCTCAAATAAGAACTTAGCTGTAGTTTGAGCATCGTTCTTTGTTGTGGCTTTGACTTCTACCCACTTTGTGAGGTAATCCGTGGCTACAATAATGTACTCGGCATGGGAGTTTCTGGCTGGGGGGTTAATAGGACCTACAAAGTCTATGCCCCACTTCGAAAATGCACGTCCTCCCATCATTGGTCTCAAAGGCATCTCATCTTTTCTAATCGGATATTGTGTACGTTGGCATGTGTCACATTTCTTCACATAGGTATGTGCATCCATATGAAGAGTGGGCCACCAAAGTCCTGAGAATAGAATAGTCTTAATTACCCGATCAGGACCAAAATGTCCGCCTGCCACATTGCTATGTGCAGTTTCTAAGACACTCAAATAATCTGATTCATGAACGCACAATCTTAAATAGCCATCTTTGCCTCTTCGGTATAGGTTATCACCTACTAAGGCATAGTCTTTAGCCTCCTGCTCCATACTTCGTTTTCTTGCTAGACTTGCCTCCTTGGGGGATGTTCCCGATCTCATGAATTCTACCAATGGAGCACTCCAGTCAGGGATTAACGACACGTGATAAAGGGTAGCATGCTCCACTGGGGTTCGCTCTTTGCACATTGGACAATTCTTTATCCACTCATGAATTTCTTTATCCATACTAGGCCAATACACTCCTAAACGTTTTAGATTTTGCAGTGTTCGTTGTTTAGAATAGTGATTCCCTAGAAATCCTTCATGGGCGTGTTGCAACCAACTACTATGCTCATCATCCTCGACACAACAAGCTAGAACACCTTCCGTGTCTTGCTTATACACGCTTCCTGCCAATATTTGATAGCTTTGTGACCGCACAATTTCATCCCTGTCCGTCTTCACCTTTTTATTTGCGGGTCCAAAGGTTAGGACTGGTACCAACTTATTTGCCCATTTTGGAACAACTTCTAGATTGAACAGGTAAGCATCGGGTAATTCATTCGACACTCCTTGCGGTGGCTCTCCTGAAGTGATGCGAGAAAGGTGATCAGCTCTGAGGTGGGTCTTACCTTGTCTAACAACCACTTCAAAGTCATATTCCATTAGTAAGAGGAACCATCTTACTAAGCGTCCAGTATTGCAAGGTTTATTGACCAAGTATAATAAGGCTTGATGATCGGTGAAGAACTTAAACTTGTTGGCCAATAAATAGTGTCTAAATTTCTTTACAGCATATACCATGCCTAAGCCTTCTCTTTCGGTTGTGGTGTAATTTCGTTCAGCAACATTCAATTGCCTGCTAGCATATGCTATAGGCAAATCTAAATTCCCTTCACCAGTTGGTTGTGACAGCACACATCCTATTGCATAATTGGATGCATCCACATGTACGTGGAATGGCTTATTCCAATCAGGAGTCGTCAGTATTGGTGCTGTGCACAAGTGTCTTTTCAGCTCGTTGAAGGAATTCTCGCATTCCTCGTTCCACTCAAAATTTGTTAACAACCCATAAAGAGGTTTAGCTATGATGGCATACATGTGGATAAACCTACGGTAATATCCACAATGGCCCATAAAGGCTTGTACCTCTTTACCATTCCTTGGCCTGGGCAGCTCTGCTATTGCTCTTACTTTGTCCTCATCTGTTGAAATTCCATTTTTAGAAACAATATGACCTAAGATTTTACCTTGACGTACCATGAACACACACTTCTCTGGGTTCAGACACACTCGATAATCTCTACACTTGTTGAAGATTTGTCTGAGCTCAGGGATGTGGTAACTTCTCTGTTGGGAATGCGCACATAAATCATCCACATATACTTCTAAGCTCTTCCGCAAGAACTCTTTGAAGACATGACACATGAGCCTTTGGAATGTTGCAGGTGCATTGGTGAGCCCAAATGGCATCACACGAAATGCAAAGATTCCCCATTCTGTGGCAAAAGCTGTTTTGTGTTGATCTTCTGGGGCAATGGCTACTTGGTTGTAACCTGAAAATCCATCAAGGAAGCTATAAACTTCCTTGCTTGCAACACGCTCCAATAAATGATCAGTGATTGGAAGTGGGTAGCTATCTCTAATCGTAGCGGCATTAACTTTTTTAAGGTTAATACACACACGTAACTTTCCATTCTTCTTGGGCACCACTACAACGGGGGACACCCATTCAGTATGCTCAATTTCATAGATGAATCCGGCTTCAATCAATCTGTCGATTTCTTCTTTTATTTTGGCTGCATAGGTGTCATTATATGTGTAGGGCTTCTGTTTGGTGGGCTTGGCATCTGCTATCATGGGGATCGTATGAGAACAAACCTTCGGATCTACTCCCTTCAAGTCTCTATAGTGCCAGGCAAACACATCCCTATATTCCCTTAACAAAGCTACCAACTCTGCTTCCTCTTCTTTACTTAGGTCGTCTCCTATGTATGTACATCTCTCTTCATTTTCTTCAATGGTGACTACAACTTTTTTGGTCTTTTCTTTGTTATCATATGCTTCTCCTGTCGTGGCCTCTCTCTTAGGCATTCGTACCAAAATTTTTCGGTCTTCCACTTCATATTTCTTGAAATTTTCTGGTACTTCAAATAATTGCTCCTCCTCTACTTGTTTAACTACTTTTCTTTTCTTTTTCTTTTGACTACCTTCACTCCCATCCTTTGAATTTACCGTTTTGATGCTTGTGAGAGGTTCTTCTTCTTTTTGCGTAAATACTCCTATGTCTTCAAGATAGTGCTCCTCTGAATTAAAGCAGCTATCCATCACAATGGACTCTAGATCATCATCGTCCTCTTCTTTTTCTATGAAGTCACTAGGGTCACATTCTTCTAGCAAGGGCTGACACATGAATACTGAAATATCATATCCATCCTCATCACAATGAGGTGTCCATTGTTCTTCATTGACAGCAATGTCCATGGTGGCTAGGATTTCTGCCCAACCATGAGGCTCAAATTCCTCATCTGGAAATATCATTGGCGTATAGGCTGGGTCTCTAACTGGTCTATCTCCTTGAGAAGTTCCTTTTTCTCTAGCCTTTAAGCGTTTTTCCTCTTCCTTTGCGACCTTGCACATCCACAAATGAGTATCCTCATGCATCCAAGATGTATCAGATGAACTTTTAGAATGCAGAGAGACTGAATCTCCTTGTTCCTTGTGGATAGGATTCCACTGTAGGGGTGGAACATCTCTGAAGGTGTAATCCTTCAAATTTACCTTGGTCGTGACCCCTAAGCGTTGCAAGTATAAGGAATTGGTTCCCCAATCCTGTACCACTTGCAGTTGTCGTAGGAAGGGCCTTCCTAGGATCATCTCGTAGACATTATTTTTTTCAAAGTTACATATGGCAAATGTGTGCTCAAACTCTACTCCACAGGTGGTTAGAGTTATCCCTTCGAGCAATCCTAGAGGTCTTTCCACATGGCCATCAGCCATCTGAAGCTTCATTCTAGTTGGTTTTAATGTGGGCTTGCCCCATCGCTTCCACAGGGAGGTGGTTGCAATAGCAGCACCAGCACCTGAATCTATGATTGCTTTGGTTGTGTAACCTTGGTAGGTGATTGGAAGATAAGTATTACCTTCTTCACCTTCACACATGTCCCCTATTTTATCAAGAGGTATCTCTGGAACTTTCTCTTTAGAGACTACTTTTGGCATTTTGGAATCAAGTTCGGGAACTTGATCCTTCACATGATTCCATAGCTCGGGTTTTGCTTTGAGCAGCTCCTCTACCGTGAGATGACACTGAACTTTAGTGTTCTTCACGACGTCAGTGTTTCTTGGAATCACCGAGTCTTCATTTCTTACCACAATTGTGGGAGCTCTAATCTGGATAGATTCAGTTTCCCATGGGTCTGTGAACTGTGGCAACTCTTGTAAACAATTAGATTCAAAATCTAACTGTTCATCTTCTTGTTGCACTGTTTCTTCTCCATAAGTAGACGGAATGTCTTGTGGAAACTGATCATGAAGGTCATCAATCTCAAGGATAGGAGGAGGATCATCCTTCTCCTTGGCCCATTTCTCTTCTTGTATTTCCCGCAAGAACGTTTGAGAGTGTTGTTGAATTGAAAGAGGCTCTCTCTCATCTATGGAGTCAGGAACATAGACTTTCTTTGGTGATGAGCTTTCTCTTTCAATAGTTAGTTGAGCCTGTGGAGGTAACGAAACTTGTGGCTTGTTTACCAACTGCTCTAATCTATCTAGTAAGCCCTGGAAGTGCAAACCCGGTGTAATAGCATTCGTCTGATTGAATGATTGATTGGCCTCGAACATAGCTTGAGCTAGTTCCACCATTTTAATGCACATTTTTGTCCGTTCAATCTCTAAATCTGCTCTAGGGTAGCTCTTATCTAGGTTTGCAGGTGTTGGCCCTTCTTGAAGTCGAGCTTGGTATGCTTTGAACATCATGTCCAAGTGTTATGGGGTTGGATCTGCAAGAACGGACCCCGGTTGTGGTGGTTCATTTACCGTGGTTGGTGAGTGGGGATGAGGTGATGTGGATGGAGTTTGGACTTGTGAGGGGCTTTGAGAGGCAATATCTTCTATTTTTGTTTTTGCATCCTTCAGGCTTTCTTCTAGATCGGATAACTTTTTGGTCCACTTACGATTGGTCTTCTCTCTAGTATCCTTCCATGTTCTTGTTCTTCTCTTACTAGGCTCTCCTGATTCACTTGGCTCTGATTGCTCAGCTGGTTTATTTTGCTGTAAGGCTTGTGCCCTAGTAACTGCGTGTATAGGAGCCACATTATCGCTACTGGAACTTGAATCCCTTGCTAGGCCGACAACATTAATGGGTGTAACCTTTGGTACACTAGCGGGATGTCCGGGACAATCTCTCAAAAAGCTGTTCTTTGCCACACTCTAGACATACAACTTGTATCGTGATGTTCTGCCCTTGTGTCGGAGCTAGTGTGTGGGGTGGTTTTTGTCTTGGCATAGATTGAGATTGGCTATTTCCTTCATGTTCATATGGTCTAGTTGCTTCTCGTGGTTCTGGACATGGGCTATACCTAGGAACTTCTCTTCCTTGTTCTGTAGGAGGGTACCCGTATGGTCTATAGTGGGGTGGTACAAATGGTCGCGGCTGTCTATTCATTAGATAGTTTTCATTGTTGTAGTTGGGGTACTTTGGATCACTATAAGAGTACATGTTAGGCACTTGAGTTGATCGTCTATCGTACGGGTAAGGTTGTGATAATCCTAATGCTTCTTGGTTGCAGACATGAGATGGATGATCCCCACCGCAAAGTGTGCAACTTCCTAACATTGGCATTCTCAAGGGGGAGTTCTGGTAGTTCCTTTGTCCTTGTACTCCTAATTTCTTGGCCACCAACTCTGTCACTTCCTCCACATAACTCAAACTAGAAGTTTCCTTGCTCCTTGTCTCCTCTGATTTGATAGGATCCTGTGTGATTTTGAGATCCTCAGCTAAGTTGTCTTCTAAATCTATGCACTCCTGAAGACACTGACTTAGGGTTTGCAGTCGTTTTACGTATACTAAGACTCTCAATGTTCCATTGGTTAGACCTTCTAAAAATAGGGATATCATTTTTTGCTGAGAAGGTCTCTCTGTCACAGGGCATCGGGTTACGTATTGCTTAAACCTTCGTGCTGCATTTTTTACTGTCTCATTGGGAGCTTGTTTGAAACTATGTAGTAAGGACGACGAATTGTGCTTGATCCCGCGCTTCGTGAATTCCCAAATAAGTTCTTGGAAGAATTGTTCAATATGTTCAAAGCAATTTGGATCCAGAGATTGAAACCAAGTTAAGGCTATTCCCGTAAGTGTTAGCCCAAAGGATTCATATTGCATGAAAAAGTCATCCACTTGCTCTGCTCGCAACACCTGCTTGAATTCTGCAATGTGGTCATAGGGTTCTCCTGTGCCATCATAACGATTCCTCATACATTTGGCCAATTGGATTGGTCTCAGTCTTCTGTCGGGTTCTGGGGATCGAGTTATGATGGGGACACCTTGGGGCGGTTCTGTCCTAAAGGTAGGTCTATTCGTATTTCCCATCCTCTGACTAGAGTGGCCGTGGGGGTTGATTCTTGGCATGTCGAATTGTTCATGTAGTCTATCGAGTATGCTACCTTGGCTCATTCGTCCTAACGTCACATTTTCTGTTCTTTGTTGGGTTTCGAATGGGTTTTGCGAGGTAGTTTCCTGATCTCGAGCTAACTCTCCTCTTTCATTAATCTGATTAGGACTTTCAGTTACTACATATATCTGGCCCATCTTGTCCATGTAGACTCCGTCTTCATACTTGACAGCTGGTCTTGGAACTATTTCTAATTCGGTGGTGTTTATCATTCTTGCTACTGTCCTCTGTAGACCATCAAGGTAGATGGGTATTCCTTGCAAGTTAGTGGATATATATTGAAGAGACATTCGATATTCGCCTTCCACTCTAGACATAAAGCCTTCCCTAGGTACGGAACTATGCATGTCTTCAGAAACCAAGAGCCTCTCCCAGTTAAGTGACATTTTTGACTCACTTGTCTATGAACTCAGCACGTAGAGTTAACCCCTGAGTTGGGAGTCCCTGACTTGATTGTGTGGTTGATCTTAGTTTCAAGTGATATGGTACTTTATCTATCTCTTCCTAGGTATCATCTTGAGCTTAGGTTCATAAGCCTTGTTTACAGGTCCACAACTGTCCTTTGAATTGCTCAAAATCTTGTGGAACCCCTTGCTTCCTAGTCCAACCTGAGGGTCAACTTAAAAATACCCTATCTAATAATCCTGGTATTAATATTAACATAACCAGTCGATGTTTTTGTTGTACTCCTCACGAGCTTTCCAACAAACCCAAGATCACTCCGAACGGATTTCGTATGAGAAAGTTATGCCAGTTCAGGGTTTTGGGGGTTAAAACAGGGAAACAGGGTCTCTCAGAAAATGCTTCAAATCAGGCGATACATGACATTTGTAGGACACGATACTTGATACTTGAGGAACTCGATACACGATACTTGGTATGTATCGCGATACTTGAAGTACGCGATACACGATCTTCAACAAGTATCGTGAGCAAACTTCCACGATACACGATCTTTGATAGGTATCGCGATCGCTGTATGACGATACACGATAGTTGAGAAATATCGCGATACTTGAAGTCCACGATACTCGGGCAGAACGATACTTGGCTCAAGACGATACTCGATATTTGGAAGAAAACGATACACGATCTCTGACTTAGGCGATACCCGATCTCTGATAAATATCGCGACCCTTGACAAACGATACCGATCTCTAGCCCCAAACGATACACGACCAAACGATATCTGGATTGAGCGATCTCTGACCCAACGATACACGACCTTTGGGTCAAAACGATCTCTGGCCGAGGCGTTACACGACACTTAAGCCAAACGATATACGATCTCTCACAAAACGATCGCTGGACAAAACGATATCTGAGCAAACGATCGCTGGACAAAACGATATCTGAGCAAACGATCGCTGGCCAAGTATCGCGATCGGTATGAAACGATACACGATCGGAGGGAAATATCGCGATACTCAACCACAGGAGATTCACGATACTTGTCAGGTATCGCGATACTCGACCGCGGGAGCAAAACGATACTTGACCCTTGCCAAGATTTTTGCAAGATTTTTTAAGTTTTGTTTTGATGCCCTTGTTTTCCTAGTCCTTCTCCCCTCTCCTCACTCTTTGTATCACCCAAAACTCAACATTTAACCTCTGTAAATCCCAAACGATACTTGACGCAGGTCGACTTTTTTTTTGGAAAAACTTGGATTTCCTGAGAGTCCATGAGTATGAAGTGGGTTTGCTTACCTTTGATACTCTCTTCCAACTCTCCTAGCACCCTATTTTGCTCCGCGTAGCTCCCAAAAGCTTTGTTTCTCAGAAACGATACTTGACGCAGGTTTTAGCACTTCCGAAAATGACCGCTCAGACTCTTGGTATTTGGAGAGTGTTTCACGAGTTTTTCTTCAGCGATTCAGTTCTGCACCCCCCTCTATGCCTCTTGTTCGCAACCACAAGCAAAAAGCAAGGTGAATGTACTCTAAAAAATGGAAAAAAAAACTGAGAAGATGAAGGTGGGTGGAGATGGTGATGATGGTGAAGATGAAGAAGAAGCAAAATTCAAAAACTGAACTGAAAATGATGATTTTTTTACCTTCCAACGTCGCTACTCTACGTCTTACCGTCACACGCTCGTCCTCCAAGCTCTCTCCCCGGCAACGGCGCCAAATTTGGTGTCACTCTAGCACAATGGTGAGTACCAACGTGAGGAGATACACCTCATAAATGTCAATCCGTGGAGATGTGAGGACCGGTGTGAAGACCGCGAGCAAGTGATGGCACAAGTGCGTGAGTGAAAGCACACAAGCATGCACACACATACACACACACGCGCACAAGGTAAGAGCAAAGAGTGGAACAATGGAAAGCTTTGATTACCAATGAGCTCTCTTACAAAACTGAAATCTACAACATGCTAGCCCCAAAAATGAGCTCTCCAGCCCTTTTTATAGTTTTTGAGTGGTTTTGGCCCTGTCCAGACCTAGTGTCCGGCCTAGTTAAAAATTAGGTTCTAGGGCTTATTTGGGGGCTCAAACGGAATCTAAAAATTATGAAAATTGGTAGTATGATACATCTAATACTCCTCAAGCTCAAGGACTCCTTGGCTTGAACAAAATGGAGCTGTAAAAATAGAAAATGGTATTTACAATGATATTTAGTGATAAAAATCACTATTTTTATAGGGATTTCTTCTGAAAATTTGACATGTGAATCTTGGAGCTCCCTACTTGCTCCTTCTTCTCGTGTGTTCACTTCCTTGATGCGCTTCCATGCTTTGTCCTTGATCTTGAGCTGCAACAATGATGCTTCCTTCTCTTGTGTAGAAGGGATAGCTCTTGGGCCAAGTTCATAGTGGATTGCCCCTTCGCCTGATGATAAAGTCTCTTTTCCTCCTCCACTGCACGTGGCTGCTCCTCCTTAAACACCACATCACGACTCGCCATGATCTTCTTAGCCTCAGGTTCATAAAGCTTATAAGCCTTCTTATCTTCACTGTACCCTAAAAGATACATTTGATGCTTTTTGGTTGAAGATTGTTTCTCTCCCTATCTGGAACATGTACATAACATTCACTTCCGAATACTTTGAAATGGGAAACATAAGGCTTTTTACCAGTGTATGCTTCTTGTGGAGTCTTTCCATCAAGTGCCTTGGTGTAACTTCGATTCAGGATGTAGACAATAGTGTTGATAGCCTCTACCCAAAATTGATTAGGCAAACCCTTTCCTTTCAACATGCGCCTTGCCATCTCCATGATGGTTCGATTCCGACGTTCTGCAACACTGTTTTGTTAAGGACTATGTGCTCCTGTGAGCTAGATGCTTGATTCCCTTACTCTTGCAGAAATCTTCAAACTTTGTTGATGTGAACTCACCACCGCCGTCTGCCCTAAATTTCTTCATCTTCTTCCCTGTTTCAGCTGAATCCATTCTTTAAAATTACCAAAAGCTTCAGCCTTATCGCGAAGGAAGTACGCCCACATCTTTGTTGGAAGTGAGGTAGGCCCTTAGGCTCATGTCACAGGTCCATGGTTCCATAGGTCCAGTATATACAACATTAATACCAGCAATCTTCCATATTGACAAAACATGAACATACCACAACTTAATCATTCAAATGATGAGACAAAGATAGAGAAAGAATAAACAACAGGTGTAAGGTGTTACGTAAGCCATCACTTACTCATAGTATCATATATACCAATGTTCAATGTACAATGTGGGAGCAAAACTCTCAACCACTCTATGTGATGAGAAATAGATGAGTGAGTGAATGTACAATGTAACAAACATATTCAGATGTATGGGCAGTAATCTGAATATACATGAGATGTGTGACCTTATAGGTTATAGAAGAGTGAATATGAGTGACTGAAAGAGGAAGGATCAGTGTGAACGGAAATCCTCAAACTCATGTGAACACACCTTCTCAAACACCTCATAAAATATGCATAAAGCATATACGTACTGTTTCTCTTGTACCTATGCCGAATAGGACTCCTCCTGATATGAACGCCACAGCCTCCATAAACTTCAAGTAGTACCTGTGTGCATAAAGAGAATATGTACCTGAATACTTAACATAAGATGTGAATCTTATGTTAATCTCCATCTAATGTCTTTGAAGTAGCCCGATATCTTCTTTGTAGAAGACAATCTTCAACCTAACATCTTCTTGTAGAAGATGATCTTCAAATACGCCATGTAGATGGTCCCATCCAATGTCTTTGAAGTAGCCAGACATCTTCTTGTAGAAGATAATCTTCAACCTAATATCTTCCTATAGAAGACAATCTTCAAATACATCCTGTAGATGGGCGATCCTCACCATCAAGCTGCTAATAATCAAGTCTTCTTGCCATGAACAAGAGATAACCTCCTCTCCATGAGCTAGAGTGTGAGCACACCCTTCATCTTCATCAAGAAGAATCACCAAGAAGAACTCCATAGCTGCTTCTCAACATGCTTCAAGTTAGCACCATGGCTGCCCCATGTGCTAGAAGAAACACCACCTCTATTGAGGTCCAAGCTTCCAAAGCTTGTGTTGATATTGGTGAAGGATGAATACAAGTGAACCAAGCACTTGTTTATATAGTATTCTTGTTCCCTTGAAAAGCTTATCCAAAAGCCATAATAAAATAGCGATCGCTCTCTCAATAAAGCACAAAACTTTGGTAAGCTGAAAAGCAATTTTGATTGGTTTTAATCTTGTGTCGTCGGACGTTTAGTAAAGCAAAAGCACATACAGAAAAAAACTTTGATTTGTGTTTTTCCCGCTGCTGCGCCGTCCAGATATTGAACCGTGGTCGTTTGCATGGGAGCGTGCCCTCGTAGCCAAGGCGCTCAGCCCTTTTTCATGTATAAGGAGCATAAAAATAAGTTATACATCCTGAGCGCGCCCGTGCTGATTATAGAAGGACACACGTTGGATCACTTGATTAGTTTGAACTATGAATGAACCAATGAGACATTGTTTCCATGTTTTCCAACAATCCCCCCTGCAATGTCATATTGGTATAACCTGAACTGGATCTGCAAACTTTATAATCTGCAAATTACCACAAGCTTCAAATAGCCCGCGCAAGCTTCAAGCTTGTACTTCCGACACTTCAGAACTTTTCTTCAAAAGTCTTCTTCAAAACTGAATTTGACTTTCCTTCAAAAAACTGAACTTGCTGAATATGAACCATAATACTTGAGAAAATATGCAAACTAGATATCCAATAGTGTACTCATCAAGCAATCACTGCTTGATAGCAAATGTAGCATGAACCTGCTATCTCCTGTCTTCAAAAACCTGAAAACATACACTAGGATCCATATATTTGCATTTACCTTCCAAAAAAAGGTTTCTCAACGTACTTCTGCTGCGTCATGTAAATACACTAAACAAAAACTGAATCCTGGAACCTGTGACTGACAACTCACAACTTAGTGTATTATGAACACTGTTGGTTCATCTTTGACTGTACTCAACTCAATATGAGTCAAAAAATCTATGATGTCATCATGTCTTCATCCTTTAAATCCTTCATACCTCTTTCCTTCAGAACTTGGTATAAACATATATGTGCGCACTTCTGAAATATACCTTTCTGAAATATCAAGTTTCTCTTCAATAGAACTCTGGAACCTTCTCCTGAACAGGAACATCCTAACAGGAACTTTCTCCAAACATTCTTCTTCTTCCTTCTTCTTTCAAAGCTAGAACATAAAGAGAACCTGACAAAGGAAATATAGGAATACCTGAAGTAGGAATACCTGTAGGTATGAATCTGCATTCTTTTACATATGGCTGAAAATAAGTCTTCATGTTTCATCACCCCCCTGGATGACTTAACACTAGTATCCAGTATTCTTCAAATATATCAGACTTTATGAAATGTGGAACGTATTCCTTCATAAATCTGATGTTCAGTGATCAATACCTGTATCTGAAACAAAATCTCTGAACCCTTTTTATTAGCATTGTGCACATGCCAATAGCTTTCCATGTCATTCTTCAGCTTTCCAAAATCTAGAATAAGGTTAGCTGAACCTAACATAATAAAACCTTGCTGAAAGCTTTATAGGATTCATAACCTTCTGTAACATAACAAGTATCTTCTATCTCTCTGCAACACAAATCTGATAGAACCTGAATCTTTGACTTACTTCTTCCAATGTTAAGAATCTTCACAAAAAAAGGATAGACAACTAAATCATAAATACTCAAGATCATATAAGATCATACGAGATCAATGATCTCTCCTGTGTAGAATCTGCTGTCATCAAACCTTCATGACTAAATGTTTGATTTACTTCCTGAATGTCTCCAAGTGTCCATGCTTCTTAAAAAGTTGTAAAACTTTTCTTCAAACAAATCCTTCAAGGAATCCGCAATTCCTACTTGAAACATAAGTGGACAAACTTCTCACCTTGAGAACTCCAAAAGCTGCAAGTGGATACTTCATAACTTTCATATTTTACCCGGGTGAAATGTGACAGTACCTGCTTGACTTTCTTTTGGCTAACTCCACTTCTCAATCAAGTGATAGGATATGATGGAACACCTTTTTGAATACAAGCATGTATCCAAAAGTCTAGACAATCATAAAAAGTAGATTCTTCAACTGACTGGTACATCAACAAGTCTGAATTTTCTGAAGTTTTCTGAAAGTACTGAATATGAGGTAACCTTTTCCAAACATAAAACCTCAACCCAAGTCTTCAACATCTGCTACAAAAAACTCTTTTACCTCAAGAGTTAGATAAAGAAGAAATATACTTCTCTGCAACTTGTCATATACCAAGTAGCTCTGTATTGACACTCCAAGAATTCTTTGAGGGAACATATAAGCTGCCTGCTTAAAAGCTTCATAACTCATATACATATGACTCAAAACATATATCTGCTGCTTTTCTTTCTCTCAATGCAATTCTTTGTCAAATCTACTAAATCATGACCAAGTGTAATGCAAAACAAGAAACTGCTTCTTCTTTAAACAAGATGTTCTCGTAGATTTGTCTTTGGATGTAGAGGATAATATAGGAAAAGTATATGGAAAATATATGAGAAAAGGAAGCCTTACTTTTCTTTTGGAAATGATGGACTTTCTTCTTCTGCATCTTTCTTCCACCTGATGATGTCAACATCTTCAAACTTCTCTTCCATACCTTTTGTTCTCTTCATCTTGAAGTAGCAAGCACTCTTGGCTTCTTCGAATGAACTTTTCTCTTCCTCTAATGCTATGAGTAAGAGAAAAAACAAACATGGTATACAAATGGAAGTGAATATAGAATCATGTTTTACCATCTCCTCATATCTCTGAATCAAAATTCTGCTTCAAATGTCTGAAATGACTAAATTCACCAATCGTTGTCTGAATGATGAATTACCCTTCTAGAGATACCTCTCTAGATACATTTGTACCTTGATATCCAACCAACTTACAACAGAAAATTGGCTGAAAAAAACTCATTCCATCTTCACATTTGTCTTCTTAGATAAGCTTTCTTGCCATGAAAGAGATCTCTCAAAACTCTCTAGAAAAACTTCTAGATACCTGTTTTGATGTACCCTGTAACTTTCAAATAATGAAAGTGTATAAAAGGATTCCTTGAATTTCTTCAAATCTCTTCATAACTTCTCTTCTAAGATATGACCTGCAAATGATAATCTGATAGTAGAAACTGATACCTGTGATTTGATGTTGATATGATTTCTTCATTTTCTCTAAACCATTGTTCTTCCTTGAATTTGAAGTAGTCTTCTCTTCATCAAGTCTGGGTCTTCAGACAATACTTTTGTAAAGTATTTGCATACTCTTCCAAAAATATTCGGCTGCTAACAGATCATCAACTTCATACTCCACACTGTTGAATACACATGTAACTAGATTGTCTAATTCTCAAATCTCTACTCATCTAGATTAAGTGTGTATGTCAAATGTCAAATGTTAGAAGATGCTTTCAAATCATATGTTTTAAATCTGGAATTCTAGGAACCTGAGATATGAATGAGCCTTAATGAATTGATGCCAAAGATCTAAAGTTCTGAAACCAAAACCTTAGTGCTCTGATACCAAATGTTGGAAGTGAGGTAGGCCCTTAGGCTCATGTCACAGGTCCATGGTTCCATAGGTCCAGTATATACAACATTAATACCAGCAATCTTCCATATTGACAAAACATGAACATACCACAACTTAATCATTCAAATGATGAGACAAAGATAGAGAAAGAATAGACAACATGTGTAATGTGTTACGTAAGCCATTGCTTACTCATAGTATCATATATACCAATGTTCAATGTACAATGTGGGAGCAAAACTCTCAACCACTCTATGTGATGAGATATAGATGAGTGAGTGAATGTACAATGTAACAAACATATTCAGATGTATGGGCAGTAATCTGAATATACATGAGATGTGTGACCTTATAGGTTATAGAAGAGTGAATATGAGTGACTGAAAGAGGAAGGATCAGTGTGAACGGAAATCCTCAAACTCATGTGAACACACCTTCTCAAACACCTCATAAAATATGCATAAAGCATATACGTACTGTTTCTCTTGTACCTATGCCGAATAGGACTCCTCCTGATATGAACGCCACAACCTCCATAAACTTCAAGTAGTACCTGTGTGCATAAAGAGAATATGTACCTGAATACTTAACATAAGATGTGAATCTTATGTTAATCTCCATCTAATGTCTTTGAAGTAGCCCGATATCGTCTTTGTAGAAGACAATCTTCAACCTAACATCTTCTTGTAGAAGATGATCTTCAAATATGCCATGTAGATGGTCCCATCCAATGTCTTTGAAGTAGCCAGACATCTTCTTGTAGAAGATAATCTTCAACCTAATATCTTCCTGTAGAAGACAATCTTCAAATACATCCTGTAGATGGGCGATCCTCACCATCAAGCTGCTAATAATCAAGTCTTCTTGCCATGAACAAGAGATAACCTCCTCTCCATGAGCTAGAGTGTGACCACACCCTTCATCTTCATCAAGAAGAATCACCAAGAAGAACTCCATAGCTGCTTCTCAACATGCTTCAAGCTAGCACCATGGCTGCCCCATGTGCTAGAAGAAACACCACCTCTATTGAGGTCCAAGCTTCCAAAGCTTGTGTTGATATTGGTGAAGGATGAATACAAGTGAACCAAGCACTTGTTTATATAGTATTCTTGTTCCCTTGAAAAGCTTATCCAAAAGCCATAATAAAATAGCGATCGCTCTCTCAATAAAGCACAAAACTTGCGTAAGCTGAAAAGCAATTGTGATCGGTTTTAATCTTGTGTCGTCGGACGTTTAGTAAAGCAAAAGCACATACAGAAAAAAACTTTGATTTGCATTTTTCCCGCTGCTGCGCCGTCCAGGTATTGAACCGTGGTCGTCTGCATGGGAGCGTGCCCTTGTAGCCAAGGCGCTCAGCCCGTTTTCATGTATAAGGAGTATAAAAATAAGTTATACATCCTGAGCGCGCCCGTGTTGATTATAGAAGGACACACATTGGATCACTTGATTAGTTTGAACTATGAATGAACCAATGAGACATTGTTTCCATGTTGTCCAACAATCTTCCTGCTATAGTCGTCGACAAGTAACATGAAGTAGGAAGATCTGCCCAAGGCCTGTGCAGACATTTTTTTTGCACAAGTCAACATGCACCAACTCTAGAGGATAGCTTGCCCTGTTCTTGCTTTCTTGTGGAAACACCTTCCTTTGTTGCTTGCCCATCATGCAAGCTTCAGATGGTTCCTTCATTTCTACAATCGATGGTAGATGTGCAACCATACCCCTATGATGCATCTCCTTCAGTACAGGGTATCCAATGTGGCCGAATCTCTCATGCCATAGCTTACTTGTGCTCAGTTTGTAGTGGTTGTAAGAGCACATAGCTCATACATGTTGTTCCTCCTTATGCCAGTCCCAACAATGTTGTTATCGTCCATAATCCTAGCTCTTGTCTTACTGAAAGATACTTGATCACCTTGATCAATTATAGAAGCTACTGAAAGTAGATTTCATTTTATTTGTGGAACATAAACACATTTGAAAGCTTTATGATATCGCCATTAGAGTTAATGAAAGAAACTGTACCTTCGTCCTCTGCAGGACATCTTGCATTGTTACCTACCTTTACTGTGATGGGTTCCTTTAGAGGCTATAAGGAACTATAAAGGTCTTTTCTACTCGTCATGTGATGAGATGCACCATTGTCCAACACCCATGAGTCATCTATTCCTGAATCTTTAGCCGAGGAGCACACCTGCTCTATCGTAACAAATAACTCAAGCTTTGTTTCTGTTGTGTTGGCAGACTACTTGCCCTTGCCACCTTTTTAAGAGCCACTCTTCTCTTCTGCCTTCTCGATGCGACAATCTTGGATTCTGTGTCCTTTCTTCTTGCAGTGGAAACACTCACCCTTGAACTTCTTTTTGTCTCCATCTTTTGAAGAGTCTGTTTTTCCTCCTTTGGCATTTGCTGTGAATGCAACATCTCCTTTGCTACCACCACTCCTTGCCTTGAGCCGCAACTCCTCCTCCATGAATAAGGCACTGAATTCTTCAAAAGTTAGTGGTTGAGGTTTGATTTGAGTGCTAAGAGCTGTTACCAAACCATCAAACTTAGGTGGATAGATTCAAAGACAACGCGAGCTAGCTCCTCGCTTGACTTTTGAACACCTGCTCCTGGCATTTGATCTCGTAGATTCTTTATGCGAGTGATAAACACCTTTGCAGTCTCCCCATCAACAAACCGTTCTACTGCATGCTGATTCTCCAAGTTCTGAATCCGTGTCTGATTACAAGTTTCATATTGATTTCTCAATATGTTCCATGCTTCACATGCCTTCGTAGTATATTGAATGAGAGTCAGAACACTATCAGAAGTACTTGTAACTAGAGCACAGAGTGCATCTGCATTTCTACGTTTCCAAGCACGTAGAAGATCAGCATGAGGAGGAATCATTTGACCAGGATTATTTGGATCAGGTCTTTCTTGGGGCTCATGATCAGTCCCAAGAACTGTCTCCAAAAGCTCATATGAATCAAGGATAGAAGTGATTTTAAACTTCTAGAGGGTGTAGTTCGTACCATCAAGTTTACCTTCTGTGAAGGCTGATGGCCATATCTGCAATGTTGGGATGACCGGCATCATTGCTGCTCCTGCTTGTGCACCACCTACTCCTTTTGATGAACCACCTTGACCACTAGTTGTAGATGATGATACACCGCTTGACATCTTCTCGCTTTTGTCGTTCAAACCTCTACAACCTTTGCATTTCTACTTCTGCACCACTCAGAGCCTCTTAAGCTCTGATACCATGTACGAAAATAACCACATCGGAATAGACCTATAGACAGAGTTGAGAGAAAAATGTAGACAAAGATAGATGCAAACTGAGAGATAGAGAACTCAAATTCTTAGATTGCCAAGCATAATGCAATTACAATGATGGTGGTGTCCACCCGTGCACTCCCACTGTGGAGCTTAGATGGCGATCTAGACGGACTCTAGATGAAGGGCTTAAGAGTGCACAATGCTATGTAAAGCTCAACCTGGCCGTGCTTATATGGCTTTTACTAGACGGTTCGGTATAGATAAACATAGTCGGGAGATACAAAATAGTCAGTAAAATATATGATCCGACAATATCTCCATGACTAGAAGTCCTACCTTCTCAGCCCTACGGGCTGGGGGATAGGCCCCCCAAACCCCCCAGAAGGGGGCAAGCCCCCTGGTGCCTGAAGTTTGGCCAAAGAGCAGACCATTTCAGATTTGTGCAAGTGTAGCAAACTAGCAAAATTCACATGACCAAAGTATGCATGCCAAAGCTTTGCATCTGGCATAGCCTAAGAATCATGTACTACACATGCTGAATCATTCACAGATTTTTCATTGTCTATGAGTTTATACAGCCCACGACATAAAATGCGAGAAGCAATAATCAAGTTACCATTCCACAGATCATGAACTGTACATCGATCATCAACAAATTTCACAACCAAGCCAATCTTGGCTAAAGCTAAAACTGATAACAAATTCTTCTTGATCCCTGGCACAAATAGAGCATCCAAAAACGTGAAAGAACTACCATTAGAAGTAGTCAGAATGATCTTACCAACTCCCATGATAGGATACGAGGAGTTGTTGGTGCATGTGATAGTATTCCCTATAGGGGCAGGCTCGAGTGAGGTAAAGAAAATGTGCTGTGAGGTAATATGTTTGGTTGCACCACTCTCAAAGTATCAAACATTGACTCTACTACAGACATACATTGTTCATGAGAAGATGGATCAAAATTGCAAACAATAGTAAATGCCCATTCTTCATTCTACCCTAGATTAGAAGACTTTTTTTGGTATAGAGACCTCTGTGACAACCATTCAAGCCTCTTTTTTCTTGGCCTCTTTTGTAGCAAATTTTGGACAATTCTTTATGACATGATCATTTGCTTTACAATACTTGCAAAATATTTTTGATTTTCTGTTTTCTTCTCTTCTCTATCTTCCTTCTTCGATTGTGCAAAATTAACAGATTTTTGCTCACTAGTAGAAGAGCTCCATTTAACTTTGCCCTTCTGACTAGCCAGGAAAACTTGATTTGCAACACGCATAATGGACATGTTCTGCCTAGACTAATCTTCTTGTAACAGAATAGAGACTAACTCCTCAAATGTTAAGGCATTTGGATTGCCTTTTGTTGGGGGATTCTTTGACAAGAAGGAGTTTGAGGGTTTGTAGGAGAAAATGAAAAGACCAAAAGAGAAAATACACCTTGGAAGTTTCTGCCGTTTGATTACAATAAGAAAAGTACAATGTTTGAAATACAAGATACACCAATACCTCTGTGCACAATCCCACAGAGTGCCCAATTACAAGATATCCAAGATCCCAATGTCCTCTTGCTGCCGACCTCCTCTGCAACAGACCTCCACCTGCTTCAAGCTTCTCCTTGTGCACACCTTGCACCAAGCTTCCACAAAGGGGGGAGGAGTGAATACCTGCTATCGGCAAGCGTACACTGCCAAAGGACCTTGAGATACTTGGGGGAACTCTAGCTTAGCACACCTCTGCACCAAAATCCTTGGTCACTCTCTATGCACCTTGCACTTCCACTTCTGTGCGACGTACTCTGGTGACTCTTGCACTTCCCTCTCTTGCTCCACTTGGCCTATGCCCTCTTGCTTACTCTAACCCCTGTCCAAGAATGGCTCTTCCTTGATTTGAGTGTGCCGATCACGTACGCTCCTAACTGCAAGTGAATCTTGGTGCTCACTTTGATGTCCCAAGATGGCTCTCACAAGTGGCAGCCAACTACTCACTGTTTTGTCCTGTAGTAACTTTAGTCTAAAACCAAAAATTTTAATGGGGGCCATACTTTCACCTGTGCGTACACTTTGCCATACTTTCACCTGTGCGTACACTTTGCCGCTTCACATGCCTTCACATTTCCTTTTAATTCTTCACTTTTGCACATAAGGGGGGGTTCACCTGAACCTTCCAAAACACTTTAAAACACACTTTGAACCTTAGGGAAATTAGAGAAAGTACCTCTGCAACCTGCAACCTATTTTCTCCAATTTACCTTTTGTGGACCATTCATTGTGCACTACCTGTGCACTTTGACACCTGCACTTACGCACTTTGACTTTGCACCTGTTGACTTTGACCTTGACCTTGTTGACTTTGACCTGTTGACTTTGACTGCAGTTGACTTTGACCAACATGACATTTATGGGCTCAACAGTTGCCCACCACCTAATGGGCTCTCCGTCCCGGAGAGCATACAGACACCATGAAAAGAGTACTGTAGAAGTGGAAGAGGACATCTGAGCAGCAACCAAATCCACCAAAAGTACTGAGCCCTGTGGGGAGGGGAAAGGTGTGGAAGGGGGGGGTTTGTGGGAAATGATGGGGAGTGGAGGGTGGGGAAATGAAAGAGACCAACCAATACACAGTCATAGTAATAAAACGAACCATAATAGACCCGAGAGTGCACAAGGAACACACCATGAATACTGAACCAGAAGCGCATATAAAAGCAAAAAGGAACAAGGAAACAACTGTCCATGATAAGTACATGAAGTGCCCAGGAACCAATGAGGGGCAACAGATCCAAAAGATAAGTATATGCATCCGACACTAAGCCTCACAACAAAAAGAGGCGAGGATAAAGCAAATGAAACGAGGGAAACCGAAGCGTGTAGAACTCCTAGAAGTAGGCGAGAGAGACGGAACATCTAACTAAGGCGCCGGCGGAGAAGGCGGCCTCTCCCCAGGGGGAACGTCGTCCCGAGGAAGAGGTAAGTCGGGTGAGGCGGGAGGGATGATGGCTGCCTCCTCAGTCCAAGCAGCAATCCGGCTCCGGTAGCGGCGGAGATGATCGCGCTCGCGTCGGACCAAGCGACACGCCGGGCTATCGCAAATGCCTAAGGCCGCACGCTGGCTGATCTCCATAAGAGCTCGAGTCGCCGCATCAGCCTCATCTCTGTAGCGGTCGCGGTCCTGCTGCATGGCCCGCAATGCCTCGCGCGACGTCTGCCACTGAGCCGCTGCAGCCGCACGAATACGATCAATCGTCTGAGCATACTGCTGGTGAAGCGCAGCCGTCGCGGAAACAGAATCAAGAGAGAGACGGGCAGCATCGGCCCCATCGCTCGCTACGACGCTCGCATCTCGAAGTAACCCCAAGAAAGGTGGATCATCGTCGAGGCTGGCAGGGATGGAAGGCTGCGATGGGGGAGGTGGGGGTGGTGGTGCCGGAATAGGCTGTGGAAAAATGGGAGATGCTGGAGGCGAGTGATGCGGATGGGAGGTGGAGGCAGACTCAACAGAGATGGCAGGAGATGGAGGGGGCTGGGAGGCAACTGCCGGGGGGGGGGTGACGGGATGGGTGAGGCAGGGACGGGGGTGGGAAAGGAATCCATCAGCCGGGTACGGACTCTCCGAGCGGGAGGAGGAGGGGAGGCGGTCCTGGAAGGAGGTGGCGGCGGAAGAGAGCAAGGATCCGAATGTAGGGCGACGGATGGCTGAGGATGGGCGTGGGGAGACTGGGCAATGGAATGTGTAAGATGAGGGAGGTCAATACAATGGCTAGATGCTATGGTGCGTGTACCAGGCAAATGGAAGAGCCAAGCTAAGACGGGGGCGGAATAAACAGAAAATGAACGAGTTCCGCGATGGAGGGCATCATGGAAACGTCGAGAACGAAGGAGAAATGACTGGAACATGAGTGTCCCATAGGGAAATGGTCGGCCATGTAAAAAACAGAAAAGCGGGTCGGCTATATGGATATCATGCAAGGGAAGTTCCGAGGAGGGACTACGAAATAAAAAGAAGAAAATGAACGAGTGAAGAACGGCGAGCTGGTAGTGAGTGGGGATGGCATCCACGCCATATAAAGACAAACAGAAAGCGATGGTATCGGCTCGAGATAACCCCGAGTAGAGGGTCTGGGGAGCATGAAACGAAGTGAGGCTCGAACCTATACCCGCAGCTACGACCGCAGGGGTGAGTGAGCCGGAAGGAAAATGAGGGAAATCAAGCAACGCCGTGCGAATGTCGGACCCCTCTGCCTCGGATAAGAGTAGGGAGGCCAGGCGCCACAGACCAGCCTGACGGAGGCAACCCTCTGGAAGGAGATCTATGAGCGGAATTGGAGGCAAAGCTAAATGCAGGCGGAGGGATGTGGTCGAAGAGGGGTCTCTATGGTCAACTATGGTCGACGACGGGGGACGGGGAACGGGGGAGGTGGAATGACTACCTGAGCTGCGAGCGGGGTGTCCACTAGACCCATCGGATTGTGTCGGCACTGCTATGTGGGGTGCTGTAACGGGAAGGTGGTGACCAGGGGGAAGAGAGCAGGGGCTATATAACGAGGAACCTGAGAGGGATACACACGGAAGTGAACCCGCGAAGGGCTGGCTACCAGGTAGAGGGATAGGGGTGGAAGGTGTGACAGGGCGTGGGACTGGTGCGCGAGGGACTGGGTGGACAATGGGGGGGAGGGTTGCCCTAGGGGCATGAGAAAGGATCGTGACAGGGACGGGCGGGTTGGGGGCGAGGGGGGCAGAGAGGGACGAGGTCCTAGGGAGAAGGGGGCCTACCTCAGGATGGAGAGTACCGAGAGCCAAAGCCGAAGGGGCAAACTCTGAGTATGCCTCAGTAGCCATGGATGAATCCTGCTGAGGAGCGGAAGATGCCATATGTGCAGACGAAAACTCTGTCACAAGTGCTGAAGCCATGCAATCACAGGAGACAAGGTTGTAAGAAGGCTAATCGATATGGTACATGAGAACTGAGGAAAAAAAGACCTAAACTGAGACCGAGAACCCAAAAAATGGATTCGGCACGATCAATTATCCTAAAAACGACTATAAGAACATGAAAAACCGATAGGTGGAATAAGAAAAATAAAAGAAACAAAGAAAGAAAATGCTATACAAAAAAGCAAATACAGAAAAAAGAAAGAAAGAAAAGAAAGGAATAAATAAGGAAATAAAAATAAAATAAAATAAACAACAAAAATAAAAAGAAAGAGTAAAAAAGAAAAAAAACAAAAAACAAAAATAAAAAAGTACCTGGAGGGGCGCACGCTGCCGGCTGAGGCGGAAAAACAAAGAGGGGGGCCTTTATATAGGGGGGGGGGGGGGGGGGGGCGGGGGGGGGGGGGGCGGGGCGGGGCGGGGGGGGCGGGGGGGGGGGTATATATATATATATATATATATATATATATATATATATATATATATATATATATATATATATATATATATATATATATATATATATATATATATATATATATATATATATATATATATATATATATATATATATATATATATATATATATATATATATATATATATATATATATATATATATTTTTTTTTGGGAACCCGCAAATTCTTAGGGGGCTTTTTTTTTTTTTTTTTTAAATAATTTTTAAATAGCCCAATTTAGAGAAAAATCAAGGAAAAATCTGAAAAAATTGCCAAAAATTGGCCAAAAAATTCTAAAAAAATTTTGAAAAAATTCTGATGAAATTTTCTACATGTTGAGCCTAAAATCCTTTATCAAACCACAGAGACCCTCCATTTATTCCTCAAATTGGGCAATAAAAAGACATCGAAAAGGGATAAAAATTGCTAGAAAAATGCTAAAATTGCTAGAAAATTTCCAAAAAAAGAGCTTGCTTGGCCGTGGTTTTGAAATATCTTCTAGGTTTTCTAAAAACACCAATAACAAAGATGAAATTGATAAGGAATACTACTAAAACTGAGCAAAATATGATGAGAAAGTTATGTACAACCTGGACATATTTGACAGTTCCAGGTGATCCATACGTCATTAAGTGTGTTGATGATAGGCCTTCAACCTTGAAATGTTGACCAGTGGCAAGGCCTCTCCTTTCAGCGTCTCTAACTCCACAGCACCCAAGTTTAGCATTGTTTTGACTCTATAAGGTCCTTCCCGATTTGGAAGCCATTTCCCTCTCAGTTGTGTATGAAGGTTAGGTCTATGGAGAAGAACCAACATGCCTGCTTCAATGTTGTTGTTCCACAGGTGTCGATCATGTGCCTCTTTCCTCTTCATCTGAGTCTCGATCAATTGTTTTGTTGCTAGGAGACGAATCTCCTCCACTTTATGTAGGGCCCCTATTCTCTGAGAGACATCACAGTCTTTTTTGCCCTGCATGTATGCTATCTTAGGTGAGCCATGTAAAAATTCAAAGGGCTCAATGGGCAATATTCCATAAACCAGTTGAAATGGAGAATATCCTGTGGCCTCTTTGTAAGCTAACCTGTATGCCCATAGGGTACCTTGATAAGCAATGCCCCAGGAAGTGGGTTGTAACATACATTCCTTCCTTAACATTGAGATCAAAACTTTATTTGTCGATTCAGCCTGTCCATTGGCTCTTGGATAGTAAGCACAAGAAGTCCTATGTAGAATTCTATACCTGTTAAAAATCTCCTGCAGGACCTTATTGAAAAAATGTGTACCTTGATCTGTACAAATTTCAAATGGGCATCCAAACCTGCAAATGATGTTACTATAAATGAAATCGGCAACAGTTTGGGCAGTGCAGTCGGGGGAAGCAATAGCTTCAGCCCACTTGGTCGCATAATCGGTAGCTATCAAGAGATATTTCTCTCTTTTTGGAATTGTCGGAGGATAGATGGGCCCTACAAAATCCAGCCCCCACTTTTCAAATGGTTGCCAGGAAGTGGAAACAATCAAGGGGTTATGTCTCTGCGTTGTGGGCTTAGGTCCACACCTCTGGCAAACATCACATGCCTTTCCCCATTCATCTGCATCCTTAAATAGTGTAGGCCACCATAGACCAGCATCTAATATCCTCTGACTCATAATATGCCCTGGAAGGTGCCCACCACCTGGTCCTTCATGTGCAGAGTGAAGGACTTTCCTCACTTCTTCTTCCTCCAAGCACTGCCTAAGTCTGTCATCCTTTCCCTGTCTATATAATTTATCTTCAAGGAAGGTGTATGGTCTGCTCTTGAGTAGCAATCTCTTCCTTTGCACAGCACTAGCCTTTTCTGGATACATCCCTGTTTTAATGAAATTCTTGATATCATAATACCAACCTTGGGCCTGGACAGCAAACAGATGAGCATCTGGAAAATCATCATTGATTCCATTAACTTGCTCCATCATGTTGATTCTGGAAAGGTGATCTGCCATAACATTCTCTTTACCTGGTCTGTGGACCACAGAAAAATCGAACTCTTGGAATAACAATAACCACCTCCATATTCTATCAGTGGCTTGTGGTTTGTTGAGCAAGTACTTGAGAGGTTGGTGGTCAGTTATAATAACGAATTTTACTCCCAACAAGTAATGACGAAATTTTTGGACCGCAAAAACCATTGCTAAGGCTTCCCTTTCAGTGGTGCTGTAATTCCTTTCAGCCTTAGTCAAAATTCTACTAGCATACTGAATTGGTCTGTCCATCTTAAATTCTTCACTAGGTTGTGTCAAAACTGCCCCCATTGCATAGGCACTGGCATCTACATGTATATGAAAGATTCTTGACCATTCAGGTGTGATCAAAATAGGAGCAGACACTAACCTGGACCGCAATGTTTGATATGCTTTTTCTTCCTCTTCTTCCCATTTAAAAGGTACTTCCTTACCTGTAAGTCTAGCCAGAGGTCTAGCTATCTCTGCATACATTTTAATAAACCTTCTATGGTATCCAGTATGCCCCAAAAAACTCTGGATCTCTTTAGGGGTTTTAGGTTTAGGCAACTTTAAGATAGAAATGATTTTGTCAGGATCCGGGGCCATACCTTTAGCTGACACCACATGTCCTAAGAGAGTTCCTTCTGTCACAAGAAAATGACATTTGTTTGGATTGAGCTTTAACTTAGTTTCTATGCATCTTTTGAAAACATTATGCAGCTGCCTCAGATGGTGGTCCAAACAATCTAGAGGAGTTTCTTTGTGAGATCCTGAAAACGAAGAGAAGTCATCCATGAAGATTCTAAGTGATTCGAGCAATAGGGGGCCAAAGATGAGATTGACCGTTCTGTTAAAGGTGGCTGGGGCATTTCTGAGCCCAAATGGCATTTTTACATACACATATGTTCCCCAAGGTGTGATAAAAGCAGTCTTTTCTCGATCCTCTGGGTGTATTGATATTTGATTATAGCCACTGAATCCATCCATAAAGCTATATAAGGCATGCCCAGCTACTTCTTCAATGACCTGTTCTGCAAAAGGCATTGGGAAACCATCTGGAATGGTCACCTTATTGAGTGCTCTAAAATCAACACAAATTCTGATTTTATTAGTATTCTTCTTTGGTACTATAACCATAGGGGATAGCCACTCTGAGTGTTCTACAGGGATGATGATTCCTGCATCCTCCATCTTCTGGATTTCCACATAGACAGCTTCAGCATATTTTGGGTTAAGTCTATAACTCTTCCCTCTTATAGGTTTTGCTCCATCAACCAGAGGGATTCTATGCTCTCCATAAGTTGCCGGCACTCCTTCTAAGTCTTTATAATGCCAAGCAAAAACATCTATATATTTGGTCAAGAATGATTTTACCTTTTCAAGGAGCCCTGGGTGGCTCCACAACCAAGTGGCCACCAAAACTGGCCGATCATTGTCTTGATTGCCTAATTGTATTTCTTGGACAGGATTTCTCTCTACCAGAGTATCCTCCTTCTCCTCTCCTTCCTTGTCTTTGTCTTCTAGCTTTTCTTGCATTGCTTCATAAGCAGGGGTGTTTTGGATTTCAATCTGTTCTTCCTTATCCTGCATCCATCCTACAGGTATTTCTTGAATTGGAAAAGAACACTCTTCACTAGAATCTTTTACCTTGCCTTTAGCTTTATTAACTTCATTTTCTGTAGTAGTCATATCCTCCTCAAAAATGCATTTGAGGGTTGTCTTCCTGCCCCTTCTGTGGTTTGTAATGGGCTCTCCCAATCCATCAACCTGGACTTTTTCCTTATCTTCATCATAACCTTCAATTGTACAACAATTATTAAGAAAAATTCCAAAACAAGAGGAAGAGTTGCCTGCTTGGAGCCAATTTAGAATATCCTCTTCTTCCTCAAAATCTATTTGGGGTTGATCCTCCGATTCTGTTTCCATGCAAATGCCAACTGCTTGCATCATGCTAGTGTTTCCTTGATTATCTGGGCCCTCTTCTAAATGAATCTGTGTCAGCTCCTGCCCTTTCTTTTGTACCCACATAGTATCCTTGCCCCAATCATGAATGACACTTGCGTGCCTCAGCCATGGTCGTCCAATTAAGAGAGGAAATCCTCCTTCAACCTGGGGTAATCTTAAAACCACAAAATCCAGGATGAATAAATTACCTTGTACTTCAAGTGGAACTTTTGGGATTACTCCCAAGGGCCTTACTTTGCTCTGATCTGCCAAAGTGACAGTGAAATTTGCAGGCCTTGAAGGGTGGAGTCCAATTCTTTTCATTGTATGTTCAGGCATCAAGTTAATGCCAGAACCACCATCCACAATAACTCCTTTAAATTCATGACCCTTGATAGATACTGTCAGCCGAGGACTTTTATAATCTGTAAGGGGTGCTTCCCTTACAATTTTTCCTTCATGTACAACAGCAGTCTTTGCCACCAAACTTGTAGTGGAAGCTTCATCAATTATCTGCAAGAGTTCTGACCTGAACTTCCCATCCATCTTTATTAAATCAAAAATACTAACCTCCTTTTTCATGGACTTGAGCAGTCTGGAGGCTTCTGATTCCTTAAGAGCTTGGGCTCCATTTGACTTATCCAACTCCTCATGAGCCCTGCTGAATGCATGTCCAATGGCATCACTGGTACCTGTGCAATTTTCCTTTTGCCTTGTGTCTGCACTTGTGGTGGCTAGGTCTTCGGACACACCTTTGTCTCTGTTTAATCCATTAATCAATGATTCTTGACCCATGTCCACTGGAGCCATCCCCTTGCTTCTTGTCTGCACAGTAAAAGAGTCAATTTCCTCTAACTGCACCACCCTGGTAGATGGTGATGGCACCTTAACTTGATTTGCCACTTCTTCTTCCTTCACAGAAATCATTTGGATATGGGGCCCTGATGAAGAGGCTTGATTCTTAGGACAACCATATGTATAATGGTCTCTGGCCTCAGGGCAGTTCCTGCAAGGAGGTGCATTCTCTGGTAGGGTGCATCTACTTTGGTAGTGCCCACATTCTCCGCACCTAAAACAGATTATTGGCCTCCTAGGCCCATTTCCAAAATTATTTCTCTGTCTAGGGTTATAGTTGTTACCTTGATTTTGTGCAGCCATCACATTTGTGGTTGTTGGAGGTCCTCCTTGGGTCCAGTATGTCGTTGCAGGCATTCCTCTTGATTGGCATTCATGGGCCTCATGGCCAACCTTCCTGCATAATTGGCAAGTTACACTTAACAGAGGGCACTCACTTACTATATGCCCTTGTTTGCTGCACATGGAACACCAAAGACCACTCTTGATGCCTCCTCCTTTGAGCTCCTGCAACTCCTGTCGCAGCTGAGCTAATTCCTCTGCCTGGGCTTCCTCTTCCTTTTGGAGCTTGAGTGCTTCAATCTCCCTTCTCAATTGAGCCACAGCAGTCTCCTCCTCTTTGTAGGGCTTATTTCTCTTTAAGCCCTCCAACTCCCTCCTCAGCTGGGTCACTGGATCCTCCATGTCTGTACCATATGTTGGTGGTGAAGAAGTTGTCCCATATTGGTGCCTTATTTGCTCCAGTCTTGTAGCCGTGGTGATGAACTCCTCTATGGAGGCTGTAGGTAATACTAATTCCTTTATTTTGCATTGAGTGGCTACTGGTAGGGGCCTGGCTAACCATTTCTTGACAAAAAAATCATGGGGTGGATCTGGTAATTTGGCCATTAGTGCTTTGGCTCTGGTCACAAATTCTGGGAACTTTTCTCCTGGACCCAATCTCAAGTTCTCTAGCTCTTCTATGATAATCTCTGCTGTGTTCCCCTGCTGGAATTGATTTCTAAAAGCATCCTTCATCAAATCCCAAGTGGTAAAGTGGTTTTTAGCAAACTGGCTGAACCACTTGTCTGCGAGTCCTTCCAATGTGGCTGGGAAGAGTATCAAGAAAGCATCTTCCCTACCCATTAGCCCCCTAGTCTTACATAATGCAAGAAATCATCGAATGTGCTCATCTGGGTCCTCCTGGGCTAAACCCCTGAAGGAGGGAAATTTTATGTTTAATCTGGAGAGCAAGATTTCTAGGTCCACCTGTCCGGCCATGCTTCCTACCGATGAAGTCGATGAAAGTGGACACGATGATCTTCTGTTCGTCTTTCTTCTTGTCTGCTTGCACTTGATTCTCAAGGTTTGTGACCGGGTCGCGGTCATGAGCTATGCATAGTCCACTTAAAATAATACACTTGATAAAAGTATGCACCTTTTGGCCTACTGGAGTAATGTTGTCGACCCTGGAATATTGTCCTCCAATGGCAATATATAGCCTCCTATGCTCAAAACTCCTTGGAAGTCCCACCGGGCGTGCCAAATTTGTTGGGGGATTCTTTGACAAGAAGGAGTTTGAGGGTTTGTAGGAGAAAATGAAAAGACCAAAAGAGAAAATACACCTTGGAAGTTTCTGCCGTTTGATTACAATAAGAAAAGTACAATGTTTGAAATACAAGATACACCAATACCTCTGTGCACAATCCCACAGAGTGCCCAATTACAAGATATCCAAGATCCCAATGTCCTCTTGCTGCCGACCTCCTCTGCAACAGACCTCCACCTGCTTCAAGCTTCTCCTTGTGCACACCTTGCACCAAGCTTCCACAAAGGGGGGAGGAGTGAATACCTGCTGTCGGCAAGCGTACACTGCCAAAGGACCTTGAGATACTTGGGGGAACTCTAGCTTAGCACACCTCTGCACCAAAATCCTTGGTCACTCTCTATGCACCTTGCACTTCCACTTCTGTGCGACGTACTCTGGTGACTCTTGCACTTCCCTCTCTTGCTCCACTTGGCCTATGCCCTCTTGCTTACTCTAACCCCTGTCCAAGAATGGCTCTTCCTTGATTTGAGTGTGCCGATCACGTACGCTCCTAACTGCAAGTGAATCTTGGTGCTCACTTTGATGTCCCAAGATGGCTCTCACAAGTGGCAGCCAACTACTCACTGTTTTGTCCTGTAGTAACTTTAGTCTAAAACCAAAAATTTTAATGGGGGCCATACTTTCACCTGTGCGTACACTTTGCCATACTTTCACCTGTGCGTACACTTTGCCGCTTCACATGCCTTCACATTTCCTTTTAATTCTTCACTTTTGCACATAAGGGGGGGTTCACCTGAACCTTCCAAAACACTTTAAAACACACTTTGAACCTTAGGGAAATTAGAGAAAGTACCTCTGCAACCTGCAACCTATTTTCTCCAATTTACCTTTTGTGGACCATTCATTGTGCACTACCTGTGCACTTTGACACCTGCACTTACGCACTTTGACTTTGCACCTGTTGACTTTGACCTTGACCTTGTTGACTTTGACCTGTTGACTTTGACTGTAGTTGACTTTGACCAACATGACATTTATGGGCTCAACACCTTTCATCATCAACCTAAGCGTAGAAGCAAAACTCGAATATGAATCGGGAAGACCATTCAGAATAGACTGCATAAGTGAACTGACAGGCAAGAGTTCATCAGCAGAAATCAGCTGTTCTTTCAAATCTTTGATCTTTGTCAGAAAACTATTTATTGAATCACCTTCATTCATGTGCTCACTCTCCAACTGTTTTCGGAGGTAAGCAACACGAGCGTCATTCCTTGCCTGGTACAAAGTGGTAAGTGTATCCCAAGCATCCTTAGCTATTCTACATGAGCACATGTGAGGAATAATGGCACGTTTGACAGATAGGGCTATCCATGCATGTGCTTAAGCATCTCTACCATCCCAATGAATTTTCTCTATAGTACGTGCAGCATGAACTACTGCATGAACATGAACATAAAGAATATCATCATCTTCAATGCCATCTGCATCAACTTTAGTACCTGTATTTACAGGTGTAGTAGGACGTTTTTCAACACCCTACACAATATTCCACAGTCCTTTTGCGACCACAAATGACAAATCATATAAGCCCATAATGGGTAATTCGTACCATTCAACTTATCATCAATAGCCAACATACAAAATACATCAATGGTTTCAGCCACGACAACTCACTAAAATACCCTAATGCAGAAAATTGATTGTATCTCAAAAAGATGAACAAAACTACCCTGTCGAGTCCTGCTAAACCTGTAACAAACTTTGAGAAGCTTATATTGGCAAACACAAACTTGTATATATCTTTGGCACAAAAAGATGAAATAGCTTGCACAAGCATTTTGATAGTGTGTTCGGAGGCCAAAACAAGCTCATATGGTGATTTCGGCACGACAAAACGAAGCAGTTTTGATCTCCTAATAGCCCTGAGTATGTTCATCAAATTTCATGCGATTTTGAGATTGTGACCCGAGAGGTGTTGACGACGCCCTAGATGAAGCGACGACCTGCTCTGATACCAATTGTTGGAGTTTGAGGTTTGCGGAAGCACATGAACACCACAAGGAAGAAGAAGAAGCTTGGAGCACAACACACAATACTAAATGTATTACCACTAGAATGTACAAAGATAAGTAACCCATTAGGGCAATAGGCATATGTACAAGCCGGAGGGAAAAAACCTCCTAAAGGGGGAAAATTGCCCCCATGGTCCTAGTGTGTTCACACACATCAATACCTAAATATATCAACAAATCAGCCTTAAAATCAGCAATATGTTTCTCATCAGGACCAATGAGCAACATGTCATCAATATACACAACAATGATTAGAAGCACATCATTCGTACGCTTAACATATAAGGTGCTCTCAGTTGGAATATTCTCAAAACCATGTGCAATCAGATAGGCATGTATCTTTTCATACCAAGCACGTGGTGCTTGCTTTAAACCATATAATGCCTTCTTCACACACATCACTACCTAAATATATCAACAAAATCGGGATAGCTTTAAACCGTTTTGGGTCGATCTCGTGAAGGGATCCTTCCATTGCTGCGTCTAGGTTCTCTTCGTTTTACTTTTGAAGTCATTTGTTTTCTTCTAGAGCCGTGGCTATGTGCTTCCTTAGTAACGTCAGATTATGATGGACCTTGACATTCTCGAACTGATAAAGTTCTAGTAAAGCTGTTAATTTTTTGACTTCGGAAGATTTTGATTTTTGGGGAGCTTCCAATAGGGTCTGGTGGGCGTGTTCTAACGTAGTGTAATGTTGATTTAGGTCGGTGTTCTCTTCTTCTAGGGTTGCAAGCCGCTTCTGTAATTGTTGGTGGTCCGCAGTTATATGGCGATGGTGTTCTTCCAAGGTCTGATATTTGTTCTATAGCTGATATACACATTGATGCAATGTAGAAAACATGTTATTTACATTTAGCGATGCTGGGAAGGTGGAGGATATAGGTGGAATGGGAAACGGGAAAGGGATGATGAATGAAGTGGAAGCGAGAGGTGATGTGGGAGGAGGGGGTATGGGAGATTGTGGGAGTGTGGGGGGAGGGAGTGGTGCTGTGGCTGATGATGTTTCCATGGTTCCAAAAGTGTGTGTAACTGTGTAAATGGGAACAGTGGGTGGGGTGGATGTGATGTTCATGAATAGTGGTGTGAATGTAGGCATGGTAACCCCCCCCAACTTGGGTGCTTGAAGAAAGAGGAATTCCCATAACATAGGTAATGGTGGTGGAAGTTGGGTTGGTCGTGTTGTGGGGAGAAGTGAATTGTGCAATGAGACGTGAGGAGTGTGGTGATGGCAGTGCCTCATGGTGTTCTTCCGTCTGTGTAGTGTCTCTTGGTGCAGTGACATCTATGTGAATTTGCTTTCGGGAGCGAAGGGGACGAGTAGGCACTCGTTGCTCAAAGCGATGAATGCAAGTGAGAGCCGAATGAATGGCTTCATCCAGGCTAAGCGCATCCGCGTGAAGGTTCAAGGACTCAATAAATTGTTCGTCTACCCCTTCTTTTCCCAACATTTCACTTATTAGCATCTTCCCTGTTTCCAGTGACAACTTGTGATGCTCTTGGACTCTTTTCATAGTCTCATACAATCTTTTGATCTGTGCAATATAGGCTGGGGCACCCGCTAGTTCTGAAGTTTCTTCTTGCTCCTGGTCATGTTCCTCGTCTACCTCCTCTTCATCAGTCTCTTTGTCATCTTCATCTACTTCCACTATTTCAGGTTGGGTAGGAGCTGAAGTCCCTGTGGTTGGTTGTGGTCCTCGGGTCTGACCTTCCTCCGTCTCAAGATTAGCCTCATTAATCATCCTGGCAATTTCTTCATCTGTTAAATCATCCAGAGTGTAGCCCTGTGGGAACTCCAAGTCAGAGGGAATCAAAGGGAAAACAAGATTGGGTCCTTCTGCACTTAGTTTGGGTAAGCGAATTGTAAATGGACAGACACATCTTGTTTGAGGTGGTGTCACTTCTGGTGTGAGGGTGGCACCCCTTGCTTGAGCACAAGGTATTGGGACTGATCCCCTCATTTTCTTAGATGGTGGCCTTATTGTTGATGGCCGTCTCTAGACCTCTTGGGCTCTAGACCACACCAATGATCTTTGAATGGGCACATCATAAGCTAAGCATCTATAGATGATCCGTGTAAGCGTGCAACATCCATGAAGCACGTTCTTATGTTTCTTGTTCCAGCGCTGATGTGCTAAGTGAATTTGATCAATGATCCACTAGGGTAGATTGATGGTGAGATTTTCTGTCTCCGCCAAGTACAAGCTGAACCATATTCGCTTTGGTGGCATGGTGAAGCGTTCTTGAGCCGGGAAGGTGAAGTGCTGCATGATTGTGCATAAATGGAGGGCTATGGTCGGTGTCATAGCTACCATATCTTTCAGTTTGTTGAGATCTTTGTGCTTCATTCTTCCTGGAATCAATGTTTCTTTCTCTGTGGGAATGTGCATACCCTTCATGTACAAGGCCTCTGTAGCTCAATGATGAGTAGCACCTCCTTTAATGTCAATCCGGGAAGATGTGAGGATGGTATGAAGACCTCGAGCAAGTGGCGGCACAAGTGCGTGAGTGAGAAGCACACTAGCATGCACACACATACACACACACGTGCACACACGGCAAGACAAAGAGTGAGAATCAATGGAGTTCTTCAATTACTTTCAAAATGCTCTTACAAGTTCGTTTCAATTACAATCTAGCCTCAAAAATGAGCTCTCTAGCTCTTTTTATAGTTTTTGACTAGGTTTTGGCCCTGTCCAGACCTAGTGTCCGGCCTAGTTAAAAATTAGGTTCCAGGGCCAATTTGAGGGCTTAAACGGAGTCTAAAAAATACGAAAATTGATATGTAGGTACTTCTAAGGCTCCTCAAGCTCAAGGACTCCTTGGCTTGCACAAAATGGAGCTACAAAAATATGAAATGGTATTTACAATGATTGTTAGTGATAAGAATCACTGTTAAAAGATGTTGATTTGGGAAAAATTGAAGGGCCTATCTGCCAGATTTGCGTCGACTGCTTTGTCTACTTACTCCTTCACCTTGTTCTGACTCTCTCCGCTGGCTTCCTTGTCTAGTCGGTCCTTGGGTGCCCATACTGCTCTCAACACCCCCCCCTCTCTCGCGTCTGTCGTCCCTGACAGACCCTTGTTGCTGGGAGTGTTGGATGTAGTATTCCACAACCTGAGTGGCAAGCTGATGTTCTTGTATGCGTAGTCCTCTGGCCAAATCTGTCATCATACGATCCCAATCGATTGGTCCTGGAATGTCCGGATGTGGCAGACGTAACTGATCTGCATGGATCGCTTGTTCTACTGCGAATAGATGTAGCAAATGTGTGGGTCTGGGAATGAAAATTTCGGAATTGTATTCCCAGAATCCCGTAGAGAACATTTCCTCAAATGTCTGCTTGAAGCATGCGGGCAAGTACTTTATTCGTGCATGCCAAGCAAAGATGATAGTGACCGAGGGGGTTTGGCTCATGTCGTAGACTAAATCCTTGTTGCCTTGAGAGAATCCAGGGGCAGAGATGTATGGAGCTTGGACATTCCGAAAGGTTTTGAAGACAATGGTCATGAGCTCGAATATCTTCATACACATTTTCGCCGCGATGTCGGGTGCATTATTTAGACGTGTAGACCAGTGTCGGATTGTTGATATCATGTAGGCTACGGTTGGAGTCCCTCGAGGTGGAGCAAAATATGGGTAGTTAACCCAAGCCGAGCACTCTTTATTGTTGCGTACCTTGATTGCAAATGCTTGCCAGGATCTGCGACGTACCACTGGACAATAGCATGGATTATACTTGATATATAGTGGCATGGTTGCCCAGGTACTCATCATCTCTGGGTAATCGGTGAGTAAACGTGCACGCCAATTAGGTTGGAAGATCGAGCCAGCACGTGCATCTGTCGGTAAATCCCCTATCTCAAATTGAGTGGCGAACGTGGGCTCCTTCCCTGTATGTCTTTTGACTTCTGCATTATAATCATGTAGTAAGACAAAATAAGGCATGTATTGCGATTCTGATGTTGTGATTAACCGTTGATGGGATAAATTTTGAAAGTAGGAAGACCGAAGGACATTTTCTTCCAGATTTGTGAGAGATTGCATTTGCACGGCCACACGATCATCATGTGTCTTACCCACTTTCTCGACCCTTTTGACCCAATCTAGAACTTGAATTTCTAACGTGTCTTGTCCTTCTTCTGTAGTTCGACCACCAGGCGTCGGCATAGGCTCGTATGGCTCTTCATAGCTGTCATCGACGGGGATTTCCACTACTGTTTCAGGTTCTGGTTCTTCAATGGGCGAGGGTGGCCGTTCATATGGTAAGAGGCGTGCTTGGAGTTCTGCCACCTGTTTCCGGAGGGTCTCCATTTCTTCTGTAGAGTGTTGCAAGATTACCGGCTCCTGTTGAGCAGTGGGTACACTGGCTATCTGTTTCTTTAGATCTGCACATTCAGTCTCTAGTTTTTCATATGACTCCAAGAAATTTGCATGCTCCTCAAGTAAGATGCGAATGTCTTCTGATGGAACTGCTCTATATCTGGTAGGGCTAATGGTTGCTCCTACGGTTCCTTCCATAGCCGCTTCAAAGTTGTCTTGGTTTTGTTGTTGAAGTCGTTTGTTCTCTTCTAGTGCTGCGGCCATATGCTTCCTTAATAGCCCAATGTTGCGTCTGAGTGTAGCGTTAGATATCATTTGCGCTTGAAGCACTGTTTCTAGTTCCTTGACTGCTTGGTCATCTACATTTGATGTCTTTGATTCCAATTCGGAGTGAGCCTGCTGTAGTGTGGTATGCTCGGTTAGGAGCGTCTGGTAGTCAGCTTCAAGAGTGGTGACTCTAGCTTGCAGACGTTGAGATTCTGCCTGGAGGGCAGCAGTGCGTTCTTCCAATTGATGGTAGTCTTGTTGTAGCTGATGTGCACACTGAAGTAATGTGTTGAACGTGCTATTTACATTATGAGATGCAAGGGGAAAAGTTTGAAATGCAGGGGAGGTGGGATTGGGTAGGGGGGTAGTGAATGCTGTGTGTGCCAATGATGTGAGTGGTGAGGTGGGGGGCAAGGGAGGGGAAGATGGTGGAATCGTGGGGAGAGGTGCTGTGGTTGATGAAATGTCCATTGGGTCAGACAAGGTGGTGTGTGCAGGGGCTACCATGTAGGTGGGTATGGTAGGTGAAGTGAGTGTGGTGTTCATGTAAATTGATGTCGTTGCGAACATCGGAGAAATGTGCCTCGGAAACATTGGAGAGCGGGTGAACTGCTCCACAACGGACGGGTATTGGGGTGGCGCGGTCAGGTTGAAAGAGGTGTAGGGGCCAGATGGGAAGTGAGGGTCATGGAATGGAGGTACCCGTATTGGGGGATAGGTCGGGAAACACAGGGTGCCTTCTGTGGGTGCTGGGTTTCCAACTACACTTGGAATTATGGGATGGCCAGTCATGGGTTCAGAGGATAGACGGGACGAAGTGTACAAGGGATTGGTGACGAAGGAGAAGAGGGTGTCTTGTGAGGTGGGTTCTCGAAATGAGAATGATTTGAATGAGGATGGGTTATAAGTGAAGGTAGAGGTGATGACTGTCGTTTCTTCCAAGGTGGGAGGTGGTGGTGGGGGTGGAGAAGGTGGTGATGGAGGATGCTGGGGTGAGATGGGTGATGTCTGAACGAAAGTTTCGGCGGAGAGGTCAGTGGTGGTTGTGGGGGTGGCTGTGGTCTCAATGGGTACTTCTGGTTCTGTGACGGGTATCCTGATAGTCTTACCTGCTCGTGGTAACGTGTCCACTCTGCGTTTGTCATACCTTACAGACTGGCGGACTGCGGTGTGGACAGCCTCCGGAACTCCTAAAGAGTCTGACACTAATTTGAGGGTGTCAATGAAGTGTTGGTCCACCCCTTCATCTGATAGCATTTCTTGCATCAAAGCTTGACCTGATACCAGAGAGAGTTGATGCCTTTCTTGTACTGCTTTGATAGTGTCGTATAGCCTTCGTAGTTGAGCTGTATATGCTGGTGCACCTACAAGTTCTGGCACTTCTTGTTGCTCCTCTTGGTGCTCTTGATCATACTCCTCCTCACCATCCTCCTGTTCTTCATCTCCGTCATCTTCTGCATCCACTTCAACAGGTGTGACAGGTGCTTGGGAGGTTGTGGCCTGCGTTTGTACGTTTTCCGCTTGTTGTGCCTCTTCTGCCTCCAGCTCTACATCTTGTAATAGTTGTTCGAAGTCTTCATTAGTGAGTTCTTCCAAAGGTGCACCACTAGGAAATTCGAGATCCGTTGGGATGGGAGGGAATATCAAGGTGGAACCATCGGTGCTGCGTCTTGGAAGTCGGAGTGTGAATGGTCGGACTCTTCGGGGTGGCGGGGTGATGTCTGGTGTTAGGGTGGCTCCACATGGTTGAGCACATGGGACTTGGACCGTGCCTCTCATCTTCTTAGAAGGGGGTCCAGTGGATGTCCTGCCTCGAAACTGCTCTACCCGATTCCACATCAGGGCCCGTTGGATTGGAATGTCATAAGCCAAACACCTATAAATGATTCTTGTCAGAGCACAGCAACCATATAAAACCTGTTTCCGCGGCCAGCGTTTTTGAGCTAAGTGTATCTGATCAATTATCCAGTGGGGTAGGTTGATGGTGAGGCTCTGTGTCTCTGCCAGATACAGGCTAAACCAAATCTTTTTGGGCGGCATGGTGAATCTATCCTGCGCAGGGAAAGCAAAGTGTTGCATGCACATGCGAAGGTGTATTGCAATATTAGGCGTCATGGATACCATGTCCTTGAGTTTGGTGAGACTTCGATTCTTCATGTAATCGGTACTAGGGTTTCCTTTTCTGTAGGAATATGCATTCCGCGCATATCTAGAGCTTCTCTCACCAAATTGTTTGATAGCCTGAACCTCTTGAGCTCATTCCCCTTTGTCAGAGATGGAATCACAAATGAGCTTGCACCTTTTGGGTTCTGGTTTGGAGTCAAGGTGTTGATGAGATAGTAGCATCGCATGAAGTCAGGTTTTGGGAGTCGGGCACTGAAATAGGCACTCAATCCTGCCTTTTCCCATATCAGACGTAGACCTTCTGCATTTTGTAATTTCTCAAATTCTCTTGTAAAGAAATGGTATCTGCCTTGCTTCCCATTGAAGTCCAACTCTGATTCCCATAGGTACGTTCCTTCACCCAAGGGTCCTGCCACCTCGGTAAACCAGTGGGAAGTCTTTCCCACGGGCATGGTGTGGCCTCGTGGAGGGTCCGCAATAGGTATGATTTTGACGGCCTGCAATTCTTCTGGTCTTTCAATTGTCTCCGGCAAAACGGGTAAACTGTCCAAGTCCACCACTTGCGGGCTTGTTTCTGTGTGAGAGCTAGTTCCTGCTGCCTCCGCCATGTTGAAAATGTCGCAGCTGATTCTGTGAGAATATATGAATAAACGTTAACATCACAATGGACACAAAAATGACATAGTGTCCCTTGTTACAACATTAACTTAAAGTTCGGAAGTGGTTAGGGATTAATAAGTGCTCGGTGCTAGTGTGTGTAGTTAGGAGTTAGGTAGTCCTAAGAGCTAAGCGAAATGATGTGATGTGAGAGTGAAGCGGTTAGTAGGTGGTCATGGATTTACAATCGGGGTCCGGGGGTTTGTTACAAGTCTTGGGCTGCCAAATGCAGTGGATGGGTTTTGTTCTTGGTTCCGTAAAGACTCTCGAGAGCTTTATAGGCGTGTCAGCTTGGAAGTGAGGCCTTTTAGGGACCCATTTACAAGTGATTCTGTTCGTGCTCATGGGCCTTGGTGTTGAATATGAGTGGATGTAGGCTGTGCGAGTGAATGGATCATGCTGTGTAGGGTGTGTTCTTGGTGTAGCTATTTGAGCCCGCAAACAAGCCTTGGGCACCCAAATTTGTCTTGATTGTGGGCTGGCCTTCATCAACTTCTTGGGCACCCAAATAGACTTCACGTTAGCAGATGAGCTTCTGAAAGACTTCTTATTATTATCGGGTTGTTGGTCACTAATGAGAGGCTTTGCCCGTGTGGTTGGCTTAAGTGCAACCGGGTGTTCGCCTTTCCGCAGCCACACTTGGTTCACTTGCTGAGACGTTTTGCTACGCAGGTACTTTTGATTTCCGGCATAGGTAGTACTCTGGTTCTTCTGCCTTTGATCCACCTTCGGTTGCTGCCTCCTTCTGACCTTTGGAAAAGACGGGAGTTCCGTTGCATCCCTGACTCCTTTTTTGCAACCATCATTCTTCTGCAACACATAGTTTTGGACAAGAACAGCATGGTCATCTTCATGTGTACTCCTGGAAGGACCAGGAGTCTGTGCCTTTCCTAGTTCCTTGAGTGCTCCATTATCTAACTCTACTGTAATTCGACTATGATTGACCCATACCTGAAGAAGTCCACTTCTTAGGTTTAAGTTGACTGCTTGGTCATAGATCCAGTCTTGACCCAAGACAAGAGGTTCAGTGAGATCCTCATCTTGACACACTAGTACTTTAACTATCAATGCCTCATCATGAATGTAGAGGGGAAGTTCCACCTCGCCCATGCAAGGGGTTTCCACACCTCCCAATCCTATGAGATACGCTTCCACAGGATTGACAGTTAACTGCAACTCTTGACAGTAAGACAATTTAACCGCACTAGTGGCTGCACCTGAGTCAATCAAGGCTCTTACGGTCCTTGCACTCGTGCCTTGTCCTATATCTAGGGTTATGAAAGGACGTCGATCAATTATCCTATGCGAGCTTGTTCCTGCGACTTCACACATGGCCATAGGATATCCTTGATCTGCATAGTCATCTGTTCTGGTCTGATCTCGGCCTTGCCTTCGTAACTTCATCCTTCTGATGCGTTCTAAAGCTTCTGCTTGAGCTTCTTCTCGAACTCGCTTTTCTTCCTCTTTGCGTTTCTTAGCAGTGTTGAGTCGGCTGAGCATTTCCTCCGTGAGGGGTTCCTGATACAACTTGACTCTGCAACCGCTAATATAATTTGGGAGAACATCACCCTCTAATGTGGCCAATTGTACTGCTCCACTCGTGGAGATCCTATTGATGATCATAGGTCCGTAGCCTCTCTTTTCTAGCTTCCTCGCGTGTTGTTTTAGTGTATAGACTAAGACTAGATCTCCTGCTTTCAAGCCTTTGTCCTTCACGTGGGCATCAAAGTATGCCTTCTGTCTCTTCTTGGCTGCATATATCCCTGCAGCGGCTCTCAGTCTTGTTTCTACTAATCGTTCAAGGTCAAAGACACTAGAGGAGAGCTCATGACCTGTCCATTCGTGCTCTTGTGCTACTCTCAATGTAGGGATCAGGAAGTCCAAGGGTAGCACAGCGTTTTGGCCGAATACCATCTGAAAGGGGGTGGCTTGGAGTACCGTTTTGTAGGCCACTCGGTATGCCCAAACAGCATGGTGTAGCTGTTTGTCCCAATCAGAGCGTTTAGTGTTCACTAATTTTTTCAGAACATTGCATAAGATCTTATTAGTGCTCTCAGCTTGTCCATTAGCTTGAGGGTGATAGGGGGCAGACTTCTTGTGTATTACCAGGAATTCTTGGAGTAGATTTTCAATCACTTCGTTCAGGAAGTGAGTGCCTCTATCACTTACTAGTTCTATAGGTAGCCCATATCTTGTGAACACATTCTCAAACAAGAATTTAGCAGTTGTCTGAGCATCGTTCTTTGTCGTAGCCCTTACCTCTACCCACTTAGTTAGATAATATGTCGCAACAATGATGTATTCCGCATGAGAACCTTTAGCTGGGGGATTAATAGGACCTACAAAGTCTATTCCCCACTTAGAAAATGCACGTCCACCCATCATAGGTTTCAGTGGCATCTCATCTTTGCGTATAGGATACTGAGTCCTCTGACAGACATCACACCGTTTCACATAGGTATGTGCATCCATGTGAAGGGTAGGCCACCAGAAGCCCGCAAATAGAATTGCCTTGATCACCCGATCCGGTCCAAAGTGTCCTCCTGCTACACCTTGGTGAGCAGTTTCTAAGATCTTAAGATACTCACTCTCATGGACACACAGTCTTAGGTAACCATCTTTGCCGCGTTTGTATAGATTATCACCAATGAGTGAGTAATCCAGGGCTTCTTGTTCTAAACTCCTTTTCCTAGCCAGAGTCATGTCTGGAGGGAATGTGTTTGTCCTCAGGAAGGATACGAGAGGTTTGCTCCAATCTGGCACTATGGATACTTGATAAAGGGTGGCATGTTCCACAGGTGGTTTAGTGCAACAGATTGGGCATTCCTTGCACAACTTTTGGACATCAGCTTCCATGGTTGGCCAATGTACTCTGAGTCTCTTTAGGGTCTGTAAAGTTCGTTGCTTTGAGTAGTGTTGCTCTAACGCACCTACATGTGCTAATTGCAACCATTTAGCATACTCATCCTCTTCTACGCAACAAGCCAAGATCCCTTGATCTGTGTGCTTGTACATGCTTCCTGCCATGATGTGGTACTTTTGGGCTTTTACAACCTCTTTATTCCGTGTGTTTACCACTGGATGGTTAGGCCCGTATGTCAATACTGGTACCAATGACTTAGCCCACTGTGGCACCACTTCCAAATTAAACAAGTAAGCATCAGGAAGATCGTCTGATACTCCTTGTGGGGCTTCTCCCGATGTGAGCCTAGAAAGATGATCAGCTCTCAAATGGGTCCTCCCTTTTCTTACCACAACCTCAAAATCATATTCCATTAGCAAGAGAAACCATCTCACTAATCGTCCTGTATTGCATGGCTTGTTTACGAGATATAACAATGCCTGATGATCAGTAAAAAATTTAAACTTATTTGCAAGCAAATAGTGTCTAAATTTCTTAACTGCGTATACCATGCCTAATCCTTCTCGCTCTGTAGTGGTGTAATTCCGTTCAGCCGCATTCAATTGTCTACTGGCATAGGCAATTGGAAGATCCATATTACCTTCACCAGTAGGTTGTGCAAGCACACATCCAATAGCATAGTTGGATGCATCCACGTGAACATGGAATGGCTTATTCCAATCTGGTGTGGTCAAGATTGGTGCTGAACATAATCTTTGTTTAAGCTCCTGGAAGGAATTCTCACATTCATCCGTCCACTCAAAGTTAGTCAGAAGTCCGTACATGGGCTTTGCAATGACAGCATACATGTGTATAAATCGTCGGTAATAACCACAGTGCCCCATGAAAGCTTGTACTTCCTTGACATTCTTTGGCCTAGGTAGCTCTGCTATGGCTCTCACTTTCTCTTCGTCGGTAGATATGCCATTCTTTGACACTATGTGTCCTAGAATCTTGCCTTGCCTGACCATAAAAACGCACTTTTCTGGGTTCAGGCAGACTTGATATTCTCTACATTTGTCAAAGATTTGTCTGAGTTCAGGAATATGGGTTTGTCTAATATTGGAATGAGCACAAAGATCATCAACATAGACTTCTAAACTCTTCCTCAGGAACTCCTTAAACACATGGCACATCAGCCTCTGGAAGGTAGCTGGTGCATTGGTAAGCCCAAATGGCATTACTCTAAAGGCAAAAATGCCCCATTCTGTGGCAAAGGCTGTCTTATGCTGATCCTCTGGAGCTATGGCTACTTGATTGTAACCCGAAAATCCATCAAGGAAGCTGTACACTTCCTTGCCAGCCACTCTTTCTAAGAGATGTTCTGTGATGGGAAGCGGATAGTTATCTCGAATAGTGGCTGCATTAACCTTCTTCAAGTTAATGCACACGCGCAGTTTGCCATTCTTCTTGGGCACCACTACGATGGGTGATACCCACTCAGTGTGCTCAATTTCATAGATAAATCCAGCTTCGACCAGTCTATCTATCTCTTCTTTGATCTTAGCAGCGTAATTATCGTTATATGTATAAGGCTTTTGCTTAGAGGGTTTAGCGTCTGAAATCATGGGTATAGTGTGTGAGCATATGTCAGGGTCAACACCTTTCAAATCCTTGTAACTCCAAGCGAATACATCTCTGTATTCTCTTAGCAAGGCAATCAATTCGTGCTCTTCTTCTTCTGTCAGTTCATGGCCTATATACGTGCATCTCTCCTCTCCTTCTTCTATGGCCACTACTATTTTCTTGGTGGTTTCTTTGTTATCATAGGCCTCTCCTGATTGTGCCTCTCGTTTAGGCATTCTAATCATGACTCTCCTGTCATTTATCTCATACTTCTTAAAATTTTCTGGGACCTCAAACAAGGATTCTTCCTCTTCTGGTGAGACTTCTCTCTTCTTTCGTTTCTTTCCTTCTTCCTTTGGGCTCACCTGTGTTGCTAATCTTACATCATTTGTAACTTCTCCATGCCTCTGGGGTTGAAATTCTACTTCATGGAAGTATTCTTCATCTGATGCGAATGGTGGGTCCATAATGATAGACTCGAGATCGGAATCACTTGCATCCTCAAATGCATCAGGACTAGGTTCGCATTCTTCTAGAACTGCCTCTCCCATGATTGGCTCTATGGAGAAGACTGAAATGTCATAGCCATCCTCATCACAGTGAGGTTTCCATTGTTCTTCATTGATGGCTACGTCCATGGTTGCTAAGATTTCTGCCCAGCCATGGGGTTCGAATTCCTCATCTGGAAAGACTATAGGCGCATAGGCTGGGTCTTGAATGGGTCTATGAGTTTCGTTTGCACCTATTTCTCTGGCCTTTTCTCTCTTCTCTTCCTCTACTACTACTTTGCACATCCATAAGTGGGTGTCTTCATGCATCCATGAGGATCCTGACCCTATGGAATGCACAGATTCCGTATCATCTTTGGTTCTATGGATGGGATTCCACTGGATAGGAGGGACATCTCTATGAGAATAATCCTTGAGATTGACTTTGGTCGTAACACCTAAGTGCTGCAGGTACAAAGAATTGGTTCCCCAATCCTGTACCACTTGCAACTGTCGCATAAATGGTCTTCCCAAAATCATCTCATAGGCATGATTTTTGCTAAAGTCACATATAGCAAAGCTATGCTCAAACTCAACACCACAAGTGGTGAGAGTTATGCCTTCTAGCAATCCCAAGGGCCTCTCTATATGACCATCGGCCATCTGCAATTTCATTCTCGTTGGCCTGAGTGCTGGCTTGCCCCAACGCTTCCATAGGGAGGTGGTAGCGATAGCAACTCCTGCACCTGAGTCCAAAATTGCCTTGGTAGTGTACTCCTGGTAGGTGATGGGAAGATAGGTGTTCCCTTCTTCACCTTCACACATATCTCCTATCTTGTCCAAGGGAATTTCTGGCACTGTCCTATGGGATCCTATTCGGGAACGTGGTTCTGCAACTTCAGTTACTTGACTGGCTACACCTTTCCGCGCTTTTGGTCTATTCTTAGGCAGTTCTTCCAAAGTGAGTTTGCGCTGCGCCTTGGTGTTCTTTACTACCTCCGTGTTCCTTGATATGACTGAGTCGTCGTTCCTTACCATGACTGTGGGTGCTCTCATACACGTGGACTTTGCTTCCCATGGGCCTGTGAAGTGGGGTAGCTCTTGTATGGAATTAGACTCAAAGTCCAATCTCTCGTGAGACTGAGTACTCTCATGTTCCCCGTAAATAGATGGGATGTCTTGTGGGAATTGGTCGTGTGCATCATCCACAAGTTCAAAGGGAGGGGCGACTTCACTTTCGTTATCCCATTTGTCTTCTTGAATCTCTCGTAGGAAGTTTGGTGCAAACCGATTCATAGAAGAAGAAGTGTCTGGCTCCGTAGAATTAGGCACATAAGCAACCTGGGAAGGAGGGCTTATTCTATCGTTGACTCTCTCCTTGTTCTCATAGATGGCTGGAGCACAAGCTTCCTGGGGAGGATTACTTATTCTATTACTCTTCCGAGCAGGCTCATACGCTCCCTGAGAAGGATTGTAGGCAACCTGTGGAGGTACGTAAGCTTTCGAGGGGGGTTCATCTGCCTTTTGGGGGGGAAGATAAGCTTCTTGAGGAGGCACATGGGCTTCCTGAAGAGGCTGGCTTATCCGTTCTCTTGCCCTGTCCTTTCTTTGAGGGGCAAGTTCCTTTTCTGATTGTGCAATTAGCCTCTCTATTCTTTCCAGCAGTCCATCAAAGTGTAACTGCGTCTTAGCTGAACTAGAAATGTTCAATAGGCGGCTGGCCTCAAACATGGTCTGAGCCAATTCCACCATTTTGGCACAAATCTTAGTTCGTTCAAGCTCTAGCTCGGCTCTAGGGTAGCATTTTTCATGATCGGTTATGGTTGGCCCTTCTTGGATTCTGGCCCGATATGCTTTAAGCATCATGTTTAGGTCCTCGGGAGTGGGATCAGCTAATACTGATCCTGCTTGGGGTGGTGGGTGGGTTACGTGGGGTGTATTAGAGGGTGGAGGGATGGAGGGTGATGGGGATGGTAGCGGTGGGATTGTGTGAGAGTGCGGTTGGGATGTGATCTCTATGATTTTAGCCTTGGTTTCGCGTAAACTTTCCTCAAGTTCACTCATCTTCTTTGCCCATTGCCTTTTCATACGTTCACGGCTATCTCTCCAAGCTCTAGTCCTTTTCTTGGTTATGCTCTCAGTTTCACTAGCTGTTGGGCTCTTTTCCTGGTCTACCCCTTGGTTTTGCTGCAATGCTTGAGCTCTAGTGACTACCTGTACGGGAGCAGTGGAAGTGACACTTCCTGTGGAATCTACTACTAACCCAATAACGTTGATAGGGGTGATTTTTGGCATATTATTGGGGTTCTTTGGGCAATCTCGTAAGAGATGCTCTTTTCCACAATCTTGGCAAAAGCCTTGGATTGCCACTGACTGGGGTTGTGTAGGTGGAGGTAAGGGACAATCACGAATGAGGTGATCTCCTTGGCATCTGTAGCACGGTCCTCTTGGGAATGGAGGTCTTACTTGTCTAGGTTGAGGCCTAGGGTTGGGGTTTGCATACATGACGTTTGTATAATCTGACTCCCAACTAGGTTCATTTGGCTCTTCGCTGTAATAGGACTCACCATGTTCTGGGGACTGCATGTAGTACGCCTGGGGACTATCAACATGTGTAGAATCAAAGCTATGGTCACTGAGGTCATTTTCAGAAAGCAAGGATGTTACCGGGACTAAGGCTCTATTCATGTTCTCTTCTGCAGCAGTATACTTTACCGGGATCACATTGGCTGGAGCTGGGGGTTGTTGTGCTAGCACCGGTTGAGGTCTTTGTTGGTTTTGATATTGTGGTTGATAATTTTGTTGTGGTCTGCCATATGGCTGTGGAGGGTACTGGTTCTGGTATCTTCCCTGTGGTGGATAGGGTTGAGGATAGGTTTGCCTAACTGTTTGCTTATTGTAGGGGCAATCTTGTGCGGTGTGATTGGTGTACCTCCATTCTATGGTGCAATACTGGCTACTAGGATTTACTTGGGGCTGAGCCATAATGGGGCATACGTTTGCCATATGGTCACCACCGCATGTATAGCACCTCTTCGCTGGGGTAAACCTCGGAATTTGTTTGCTAGAGACGCCTAGTTTTTGGGCCACTTTCTCTGCGAGTTCCTCAATTGATGTGGATTGCGTGGAAGAGTGACTAGATGCACTATCTGAATCTTTATAGATTTTGGAAAGCTCTAGTTCTTCCCCTAGGTTATCTTCAATGTCAATGCACATGCGTACACACTCCTCTATAGTCCTAGGGTCCTTCAGATACACATAGGATCTCAATTTCGTACTCAGCAATCCATCAAGGAATAAGGCCACTTGTTTGGCAGGTGTGGGTAGCTCCGAAACAGGGCACCTTTCAAGATATTGCCTAAATCTTCTTCCTGCAAGTCTCACGGTTTCTTGAGGGGTTTGCTTGAAGCTATGAATCAGCGAGGAGGTATTGTGTCTTATGCCACTCTTAGAGAATTCAATAATAAATGCCTCTAGGAGTTGGTCTATGCTCCTGAACTGTCGCTCATCCAATGGCTGAAACCATGTAAGTGCTGTGTTCCTAAGGGTTAGACCGAAGGCATTGTACTGCGTGAATAGATCCTCCACTTGTTCAGCTCTCAAGACTTGCTTGAACTCCGCCACATGATCATAGGGATCTCCTGTGCCATCAAAGTAATTCTTCATGGACTTAACTAGCTGGGTTGGTCTCAAAGTTCTTGTGTGCTCTCTAGGTCTCGGCAGAGGAAATCCATCCACATTTCTTTGGTTCCTGTGAGCTCTAAGTATCTCAGGTTCTACTCGATTCGTCTCCGTCCTCGTTCTTTCTCTGCCCACTGGGTTGGCAAAGCTTACTTCTGGTCTATCTCTACTCCTGTCTCTTTGAGTTCCATGAGCTTGGGATGTTCCAGCACCTGGGTGACCATAGGATACATTCAATCTTGGTTGGGGGAAAATGAATTCACCCTTCCAAGTGTAAGCATGCCTATCATTTTCTGTCACCACAAAGATCCTTTCCGAAGTGTGATCTAAGTAGGTCACTCTACCTGGGCTATTCGGATCCTTAAACTCATAGATCATGATAGTTCCTATATCAGTTGGCTGATTAGATTTATACCTCCAAAAAGCTTCGTCAGTTTCTCGATTGAGGAGCAACTCTATGCTCTTGTTGTCTTGGGGAACCCACTCAGGCGTGATAATCCTAGTGAGAACAGATTTGCCTCGGGGGGTTCTAGGTTCCGCACCCATGTTTCCTTGTTCCAAGTCACCTAAGTCCGCCTCTGAGATTACATTCCCAAATTCATCTGTCCTGTCTGGGTGACTGGTGACTACGTATATGGTTCCTTCTTTGTCCAGGTATGCACCGTTTTCAAACTTGACTGCTGGGCGCTCTAGTCCAATGGATTGATCAGGATTCTTAATCTGTATAACAGATCTTCCTAAGCCGTCCTCATAGATGCTGGCACCTAATCGGTTGGTCCTAAGGTACTCCAACTGTGTTTTGTAAGGGCCTTCTACCCTGTACAAGTAAGGCACACCTGAACTTCCCGTAGGTCTGTCCATGCCATGAGACATCTCCGACTCACTGGTCTCAGAGCTAGGGTAGTACGAGTGGTGGCTCAACTGCTGGGCCCAAGACCTAGCAGTGTGGTTAACGCTAGCCTCTGAAGACCTAAGGCTTTGTCTCTCCCTTACAAGATGTCGTCCTGATCTAAGGTTCATATGCCTATCTAAGTAGCCCAATTCTTTGCCCAGAGTACAACCTCGTTGCTGGTTACTTTATATTAGTCACTTGATTCTTTTTAGTTATTTCTCGTGTTTAAGGTCTTGTCTGATATTACGTCGTCAGGAATACTTGAATGTTCTTCGTGCTTTTAGGTTGATCGTTCCACGTTAGGTTCTTTTCCTTTATGTTACCGACAGTACAGAGATTAGGTTTTTAGCTTGAACTTGAGTTTTTAGGTGGTCTTCAACTTGATACCTGCTTATCGTCGCCCTGACTTACTCCTACCTCTCGTCGTTCTTAGCCTAAGCTAGGAATTGATAAAGGGAGTTGAGAATTTCCAACCTTTTGTTTCCTTCTTGGTTGCCTTGACTGCCCAGGAAGTGTGTTCCCAAGCCTGCACTTACTCTTGCTTAGAACGCCTTTCGATGCTCTCAAAGGATCTGTAAAAGTTCCCAAGTTAGCTTAAAGATTTAAATTCCAAAGACAGAACCAATGATTTTCATTCCTGTAGCACACACACTAGCTTGCATAGTGATTTTTAAGAGAACAATTCTAAAGACCCCTGACTTTGATCCCCCTGGGTATGGTCAACTTCAAAATACCCTATCTGAAAATCAATGCATTATCTTCATAAAAAACAGTTGAGGGCGTGTAGTATATGCCACAAGCTTTACAACAAGCCCTAGAGCTCAAAAAATGGATTTCGTATGAAAAAGTTGTGACCGTTCAGGGTTCTATGGTTAAGACAGGGTTCAAACAGGGTCACTGTGCAACAGGTTTTCCCCAAGTTGTTTTCCTAAAGCTTCCCCATGTGCTCAAGAGTATAATATTTGTGCCCAAAATTAGCCCAACTCTTCAGTTAACAGTCCCTAAAAAATTTGGCTAAAATTGGCTGTCAATCGCGATGGACAGGGCTGTCAATCGCGATGGACACTCAGTCAATCGCGATGGACAGAGGGTTCAGTCAATCGCGATGGACACCCAATCAATCGCGATGGACAGAGGGTTCAGTCAATCGCGATGGACACCCAATCAATCGCGATGGACAGAGGGTTCAGTCAATCGCGATGGACACCCAATCAATCGCGATGGACAGCGGGTTCAGTCAATCGCGATGGACAGCGGGTTCAGTCAATCGCGATGGACAGAGGGTTCAGTCAATCGCGATGGACAGAGGGTTCAGTCAATCGTGATGGACAGGCAGTCAATCGCGATGGACAGAGAGTTCAGTCAATCGCGATGGACACCCAATCAATCGCGATGGACAGAGGGTTCAGTCAATCGCGATGGACAAGCAGTCAATCGCGATGGACAGAGGGTTCAGTCAATCGCGATGGACACCCAATCAATCGCGATGGACAGAGGGTTCAGTCAATCGCGATGGACAGGCAGAAAAGCGATGGACAGAGAGTTCAGTCAATCGCGATGGACACCCAATCAATCGCGATGGACAGAGGGTTCAGTCAATCGCGATGGACAGGCAGTCAATCGCGATGGACAGAGAGTTCAGTCAATCGCGATGGACACCCAATCAATCGCGATGGACAGAGCTGTCAATCGCGATGGACAGGGCTGTCAATCGCGATGGACTGAAATTTTGCAAGATTTTCAAAAATTTTGGTGGAAAGGTGGTGTGCAGGGTCTCTAGTCCACTGTGGTGCACTCAGATTTACCAAAAGGTGAGAATTTCTGTCAATCGCGATCGACAGAAGTCGGCGACTGCGAGACAGTTTCGTACCTGCGCAGGAAGCTGGGGATGGTGATGTGACCTGTACCTGCAAGATAGCTCAAAAAACATGCAAAAACAGCACACGCAATTTCGCTCTTTCGCTCTCTCTCACAAGTGAAATGAGGGAAATGAGGTGGAGATGGGGATATAGTCAAAAAACTAAAATTTTCGCGATGATGGAGATGGAGGTGGAAGATGGTGAGGATGATGATGATGATGGTGGTGAGGTAAGAAGGAGAAAAATAGGAAAAATAAAGAAATTACCTACAACTCCAACGCGTCAACTCTACATCTTACCATCACACGCTCGTCCTCAAAGCTCGATCCCCGGCAACGGCGCCAAAATTTGGTGTAGCTCAATGATGAGTAGCACCTCCTTTAATGTCAATCCGGGAAGACGTGAGGATGGTATGAAGACCTAGAGCAAGTGGCGGCACAAGTGCGTGAGTGAGAAGCACACTAGCATGCACACACATACACACACACACGCGCACACACGGCAAGACAAAGAGTGAGAATCAATGGAGTTCTTCAATTACTTTCAAAATGCTCTTACAAGTTCGTTTCAATTACAATATAGCCTCAAAAATGAGCTCTCTAGCTCTTTTTATAGTTTTTGACTAGGTTTTGGCCGTGTCCAGACCTAGTGTCCGGCCTAGTTAAAAATTAGGTTCCAGGGCCAATTTGAGGGCTTAAACGGAGTCTAAAAAATATGAAAATTGATATGTAGGTACTTCTAAGGCTCCTCAAGCTCAAGGACTCCTTGGCTTGCACAAAATGGAGCTACAAAAATATGAAATGGTATTTACAATGATTGTTAGTGATAAGAATCACTGTTAAAAGATGTTGATTTGGGAAAAATTGAAGGGCCTATCTGCCAGATTTGCGTCGACTGCTTTGTCTACTTACTCCTTCACCTTGTTCTGACTCTCTCCGCTGGCTTCCTTGTCTAGTCGGTCCTTGGGTGCCCATACTGCTCTCAACAGCCTCCCTTACTAAGTTGAGGGTAAGTTTGAACCTTTTAAGCTCATGGCTTGGTGTTAGTGAGGGGAGCACAAAGGTACTATCTCCTCCTTTTGCTCTGCTCGGGGTGATAGTGCTGATCAAGTAAGAACAGTGCAGAAAATCAGGTTTAGGTAATAGTGCTCTAAAGTAGCTGTCCAAGCCAGCTTTGGTCCATACTGATCTCATCACTTCTGTGTCCTGGTACTTTTCGAACTCGCGAGTAAAGAAATGGTATCTTCCCCATTTACCATTAAATTCTATTTCGACTTCCCAAAAGTAGGTGCCCTCTCCCAATGGACCTGCGACGTCACTGAACCAATGTGCGTGTTTGCCTACTTGAGAAGTGTGTCCCTGCGGAGGCCTCTCTTGAGAGTTCTTGAGTTCTTGAGTTCTTGAGAATTCACTGCCCTGAGTTCTTGAGGCCTCTCTATTAGTTGTGGCTCAAGTAGGAGAGTTTCAATGTCCACTATTTGAGCATTGGATCTCGCGTGGGAACTGGTTCCTGTTGCTTCTGCCATGTTACTGCTTGCTTGCCGATGCTGTGAGAATATAAAAGCACATGTTAACATTGTAGTGGAAAAGAGATGACAGTTTGTCCCCGTTACAACATTAACATGAGGCATCAGGACGAGTTAGTGGTCAGTTGGTGCTCGATGTTTGTGTGTGTAGTTAGTGATGAATAGTTCTATGAGCTAAGTGGAATGATGTGGTGTGAGGATGATGCAGTTAGTATATGGAGGTGAATTTACAAATTTGGGGTCATGGGGTTTGTTACAAGTTTTTGGTTACCAAACAAAATGCGTGGTTTTACAATAAGACCGTCGGTGGGCTATGGGAGACCTTACATGAGCATCTATTTAAAAATGAGGCTTTTTAGGGACCCATGTATAAGTGATTCTACTCGTGCTCATGGACGAATATGTGTTTGTGCATGTCGAATAAGAGTGGGTATCAGTTGTTTGAGTGAGTGAACCATGCTGTACATGGTGTGTTTTATGTGTGGCTATTTGAGCATGCAAGCAAGCCTTAGGCACCCAGATTTGTCTTGATTGTGGGCAAGGACATCACCTTCTAAGGTGGCTAGCTGGACTGCCCCACTTGTTGATATTCTATGGATAATCATGGGTCCATAGCCATGCTTCTCAAGCTTTCTAGCATGTCGTTTCAGGGTATATACTAAAACTAAATCACCGGCTTTCAAACCTTTATCCTTCATGTGGGCATCAAAGTATGCCTTTTGTCTTTTCTTAGCTGCATATATCCCTGCGGCAGCTCTCAGTCCCATTTCTCCTAACCGTTCAAGATCAAAGATCCTTGAAGAGAGTTCATGACCTATCCGCTTATGTTCCTGTGCTACTTTCAATGTGGGTATCAAGAAGTCCAATGGTAGCACTGCATTTTGGCCAAATACCATCTGAAAGGGTGTGGCTTGGAGTACCGTTTTATAGGCAACTCGGTATGCCCAAACAGCATGGTGTACTTGTTTGTCCCAATCAGAGCGTTTATTATTCACTAATTTCATCAATACATTGCATAGAATCTTATTTGTGCTCTCCGCCTAGCCATTAGCTTGTGGATGATAAGGGTCCGACTTCTTATGTATCACCAAGAATTCTTGGAGAAGGTTCTCAATGACTTCATTCAAGAAGTGTGTGCCTCTATCACTGACTAGCTCTATTGGTAACCCATATCTAGTGAACACATTCTCAAATAAGAACTTAGCAGTCGTCTGAGCATCGTTCTTTGCCGTAGCTTTTACCTCTACCCATTTAGTCAGATAATCAGTGGCAACAATGATATACTCTACATGGGAACTCTTAGCTGGGTGGTTAATAGGACTGACAAAGTCTATTCCCCACTTAGAGAATGCACGTCCACCCATCATAGGTTTCAAAGGCATCTCATCTTTTCGTATTGGATACTGAGTTCGTTGGCAAACATCACACCTCTTCACGTAGGTATGTGCAGCCATGTGAAGGGTTGGCCACCAAAGACCTGCAAATAGTATTGCCTTGATCATCCGATCTGGTCCAAAATGTCCTCTTGCTACACCTTGTTGAGCAGTTTCCAAGATCTTAAGATATTCACTTTCATGGACACATAGTCTCAGATATCCGTCTTTTCCATGCTTGTATAGATTATCACCAATAAGTGCATAATCGAGGGCTTCCTTTTCTAAACTTCTTCTCCTAGCCAGGGTCATCTCTTGAGGGAATGTTTTCGTCCTCAAGAAGGCTACCAATGGTTCGCTCCAATCTAGTATTAGAGACACCTGGTATAGTTTGCATGCTCCACAGGTGGTCTATTACGACAGACTGAGCATTCCTTACATAACTTATGGACATCTGCTTCCATAGTTGGCCAGTGCACTCTGAGTCTCCTTAGTGTTTGTAAAGTTCTTTGCTTAGAGTAAGGTTGCTCTAATGCACCCATATGTGCTAATTGCAACCATTTTGCGTACTTTTAGCTCAAGCGTAAGCACCACCTCCTTTACTTGTCAATCCGCAGAGACGTGAGGACTGGTATGAAGACCACGAGCAAGTGAAGGCACAAGTGCGTGAGTGAAAGCACACAAACATGCACACACATACACACACACGCGCACAAGGTAAGATCAAAGAGAGGAACAATGGAAAGCTTCGATTGCAAAAGAGTTCTCTTACAAAAGCTCTATTCTCTAACAAGCTAACCCCAAAAATGAGCTCTCTAGCTCTTTTTATAGTTTTTGGACTAGTTTTGGCCCTGTCCAGACCTAGTGTCCGGCCTAGTTAAAAATTAGGTTCTAGGGTTTATTTGAGGGCTCAAACGAAGTCTAAAAATCATGAAAATTGGTAGGACGATACTTCTAATACTCCTCAAGCTTGAGGACTCCTCAGCTTGAACAAAATGGAGTTACAAAAATAGAAAATGGTATTTACAATGGTTTTTAGTGATGAAAATCACTATTTTTGTAGGGGATTCTTCTAAAAATTTGACATGTACTGCTTGGAGCTCCCTACTTGCTCCTTATTCTTGTGTGTGTCAACCTTTCTGATGTGCTTCCATGCTTGTGCTTGACCTTGAGTTCCAACACTCCCCCCCCTCTCGAGTCTGTCGTCCCTGACAGACCCTTGTTGTAGTGGTTGTTCCAAGTAGTGCTTTGAGAGGGAGTGTCCCTTCACAAAAGTCGTCTGGCTCCCAGATGTGGCAGAGTTGGTTGTCCGGTTCTTCATCTGTCACTGCGAGCTTTTGCAAGTTGTAGTGCCTTGGTATGTACTTCTTCGTTGGATTCCAGCATGACTGTGTTGTTGTGAGTCTCCGTTGATGTCCTCTAGATCTTCCAAAGTTGATGTTCATAGTAGTCATGCTGAGTACTCATAACCCATAGTGGATGATGGGTAAGTGTGTTCGTGCATGCGTTGAGGAAAATATGTGCCTTGTGCACGGCCTTGTAATGTAGCCCTATGCAAGGAAAATGCATCGAAAGAAGTATGGTGCAAAAATTGGGGTTCTTAAGCTAAGTGCTCAAGGGTATGTCGACGAAGAGGTTTCCTAAGCTATCATGGTTATGATGTTTCCTAAGTAAAGATACTTACCATGGAGAAGGTCGATCGATGTTCATCTCTTCGTGTTGTACACTTGGCCTTTGCAATGGAACATTGTTGATGAATGTCCTTGTTGATGGTCCACTGATGAGATCTTTTGAGTGGCTGATCCTGTCTCCTCTTTTCAAAGCCTCATTTGCCAAATATAGAGAATTGAATTTCTTTATATTCCTTGACAAACAACATTTGATAACTACACCAAGCTTAGTTTCACATATTCTCTTTAGCACACCATAAGCAGGAGTCTTCTTATCCAGTATACATACAAAGATTTGCAGGTTACCAGAACTACCCCTTGCAGATATCTCCCTGGATGCTCTCATACATGCAGTAGTTAAGCATCACTCAAGTTGCGGACCTTCAAGCTCTTTACTCCTACCATAGTAATAAGAGGAAACCATAGTTGTGGATGCCATGTTCATGCCAAGTTCTTGACATCTACCATATAAGGCAGCAATTATATCATCTACTAGCTGAGACACACTTCTATCCAGACTGATAAATGCCCAGTAATCGAAGGTTCAATCTTCAACTAAGCATGACTCATTCATGTTTCATGAGCGAAACCTGGGAACAAGTTCTCTTTTTTTTTTTTTTTTAAATTTTTAAAGAGGAACAATGTCACAAAACAAGAAGACAAAGATTAGTATCAAAAATTGGTTTACATGTGTCAATGTGCTCTCATGCATGGGACTCTCAATTGTGTCTATGCACGGCCATGTAATGTGGTCCTATATTAATGCATACTTTGGAAATGCATGACCTGAATGGTGCAACAGACAAGGTTGTGCAAGGAGCACATGGTTGTCGCTCGTCGAGGCTTTCGATGTTATTTGCGGAGGTTGATGCCGACCTTGGTGGAGGTATCCATTGAGTCTCGAACTGATGTAATCCTCCTTATTGGAGTTCATTTTAGAACAACATTTGGCACTGTAGAGATCACTTCAGGCGTCTTCCTCTTTGGATGCTTTCTAAACTGTGGTATCCAGTGTGGTTGGCGCTTTGGTTTGGTGGAGGCTACTTGTACTTTTGGCTTCCAAACCCATATCCTTTTTGCATGTCTTCCTACTATTGTTGAAGAGCTGATTTGATCTTCCTTCGGTCTCTGTACGTGGTTCTTACCCTTTTCTCTTTTTGACTTCTTTATTGAGACCTTTCGCATGTGGGAGAACATAGGTTGTTGTGGATGTAAGAGCTTCTTAGGTACCCACATCTGTAATTGCCCTTGTTGAGCTGCACCTAATTTCTTAGGCACCCAAACTTGTTGGATACCTTGTGATTGAGCTTGTCCGAGCTGCTTCATTCGTCTTCTAGCCTGGTTGGCTTGCCTGGATGGGATTTGTGGGGGCAAGGCTGGTGGTTGCTCTCCTTTGCGTACCCAGATCTGCTTCATGCTCGGAACTGCTTTCGTATCGAATGGTGTCTTTCTATTTGATGTAGCAGTTGTCGTGAACGGTTGTGTTTGCCTGTGTGGTGGATTCACTAATGTGGCTACTTGATTCTTTGGAGAAGAAGAAAGATGCACCCGCCTTTGAACCTGTTCTTCCATGATTGACTCCTTCTGCATCATAGAGCTTTTGACACATACAACATCTTCTTCCATATGATTAGTCTTGGAAGAACTAAGAGAGTGTGTGGTTCCATGATTTAGGAGAATGCATTTCTCTAATTCTAATGTAATGCATTGTTCATGTACCCAAACTTGAAGAATTTGACTTCTTAGGTTTAAGTTAACTGCATGGTCATAGATCCAATCTTGACCCAAGACAAGTGGTTTTGTAAGGTTCTCATCTTGACACACTAGCGCTTTGACTTTCATTGGAACATCTTGAAGGTAGATGGGAAGTTCCACCTCGCCCAAACAAGGGGTTTCCACACCTCCCAATCCTATGAGATAAGCTTCTATGGGATTGATGTTCAACTGCAAGTCTTGGCAGTAGGAAAGTCTAACTACACTACTTGCTGCACCTGAGTCAATCAATGCTTTCATAGTCCTTACACCCTTCCCTCGTCCTATCTCTATGGTCACAAAGGGTCTTCGGTCAATGACTTGAGAAGTCGCTATGCCTGATTTTTGGCACATATCCATGTGATAATTTGAGGCTTTTGAGTTGACATCTAGGCATAGTCGCCTTAACTTATTTCGCCTTATGCGCTCTCTAGCCTCTGCTTGTGCTTCTTCTCTCACCCTTAACTCCTCTTCTTTTCGCTTCTTAGCAGTGTTGAGTCTCATAAGCATATCTTCTGTAAGAGGTTCTTGGTATAATTTGACTCTACATCCACTAATATAGTTGGGCAAGATATCACCTTCTAAAGTAGCCAATTGAACTGCACCGCTAGTGGAAATTCTGTTAATGATCATGGGTCCATATCCTCGTTTTTCCAACTTATGGGCATGTTGTTTTAGTGTGTAAACCAACACTAGATCTCCTTCTTTCAATCCTTTATCTTTGATGTGTGCATCAAAGTATGCCTTTTGTCTTTTCTTTGTAGCATAGATGCCTGCCGCCGCTCGTAGCCTCGTCTCACCTAAGCGTTCTAGATCAAAGGTCCTAGAGGACAACTCATGTCCATTCCACTCATGCTCTTGTGCTACCTTTAAAGCTGTGATTAGGAAATCCAATGGTAGCACAACATTTTGTCCGAAGACCATCTGAAATGGGGTGGCGTTGAGTATCGTTTTGTAGGCAACTCGATAAGCCCAAACATCATGATGAAGTTGTTTGTCCCAATCAGAGCGTTTATTATTTACCATTTTTGTCAATACGTTACAGAGGATCTTATTGGTGCTCTCGGCTTGTCCATTAGCTTGTGGGTGATAGGGGGCAGAATTCTTATGTATCACCAAGAATTCTTGGAGAAGATTTTCAATGACTTCATTCAAGAAGTGTGTGCCTCTATCGCTCACCAACTCTATTGGTAGTCCATATCTCGTGAACACATTCTCGAATAAGAACTTAGCCGTAGTCTGAGCATCATTCTTTGTTGTGGCTTTCACTTCTACCCACTTGGTAAGGTAATCTGTGGCTACAATAATATACTCTGCATGGGAGTTTCTAGCTGGGGGGTTAATAGGACCTACAAAGTCTATACCCCATTTCGAGAATGCACGTCCTCCCATCATTGGCCTCAAAGGCATCTCGTCTTTTCTAACTGGATATTGTGCACGTTGGCATGTGTCACATTTCTTCACATAGGTATGAGCATCCATATGAAGAGTGGGCCACCAAAGTCTTGAGAATAGAATGGTCTTGATTACTCGATCAGGACCGAAGTGTCCACGTGCGACACCGCTGTGTGCAGTTTCTAAGACTTTCAAATAGTCTGATTCATGAACGCACAGTCTTAAGTAACCATCTTTGCCTCTTCGGTATAAGTTGTCTCCTACTAAGGCATAGCCTTGAGCCTCTTGCTCCATGCTTCATCTTCTTGCTAGACTAGCCTCTTTGGGTAATCTTCCCAATCTCATAAACTCTACCAATGGAGCACTACAATCTGGAATTAATGATACTTGATAAAGGGTCGCATGCTCCACTGGTGGTCTCTCTCTGCACATTGGACAATTCTTAATCCACTCATGTATTTCTTTGTCCATGCTAGGCCAATACACTCCTAAACGTTTCAAATTTTGCAATGTTCGTTGTTTAGAATAGTGATTTCCTAGCATTCCTTCATGGGCTTGTTGCAACCAACTACTATGTTCATCTCCTCAACACAACAAGTTAATACACCCTCAATATCTTGTTTGTACGTGCTTCCTGCTAATATGCGATATTTTTGTGATTTTACAATTTCTTCTTGTGATGTTTTCACATTCTTATTTGCAGGGCCGAAGGTTAGGACTGGTACCAACTTATTTGCCCATTTAGGAACAACTTCTAAATTGAATAGATAAGCATCGGGTAATTCATCAGACACTCCTTGCGGTGACTCTCCTGAAGTGATGCGAGAAAGGTGATCTGCCCTAAGGTGGGTTCTACCTTTCCTGACAACAACTTCAAAGTCATATTCCATTAGTAAGAGGAACCATCTTACTAAACGCCCAGTATTGCAAGGTCTATTGACCAAATATAACAAAGCTTGATGATCAGTGAAAAACTTGAACTTGTTGGCCAATAAATAGTGTCTAAACTTCTTCACAGCATATACCATGCCTAAGCCCTCTCGCTCAGTTGTGGTATAATTTCGTTCAGCTGCGGTGAGCTGTCTACTAGCATATGCCATGGGCAAATCTAAGTTTCCTTCTCCTGTGGGTTGTGCTAGCACACATCCTATGGCGTGATTGGATGCATCCACATGGACATGGAATGGTTTATTCCAATCAGAAGTGGTCAGTATTGGTGTTGTGCACAAACGTTTCTTCAGTTCATTGAAAGAATTCTCGCATTCGTCGTTCCACTCAAAATTAGGCAACAAGGCATAAAGGGGTCTAGCTATGATCGCGTACATGTGGATAAACCTACGGTAATATCCACAATGGCCCATAAAGGCTTGTACCTCCTTAACATTCCTTGGCCTTGGCAGCTCCGCTATGGCTCGTACTTTATCTTCATCTGTTGAGATTCCATTCTTAGAAACAATATGACCTAAGATTTTACCTTGACGCACCATGAACACACACTTTTCTGGGTTCAGACACACTCGATATTCTCTACACTTGTTGAAGATTTGTCTGAGCTCAGGGATGTGAAATCTTCTTTCTTGGGAATGAGCACATAAATCATCCACATACACTTCTAAGCTCTTTCACAAGAACTCTTTGAAGACATGACACATGAGCCTTTGGAATGTTGCAGGTGCATTGGTGAGCCCAAATGGCATCACACATAATGCAAAGATTCCCCACTCTGTAGCAAAAGCTGTTTTGTGTTGATCTTCTGGGGCAATGGCTACTTGATTGCAACCTGAAAATCCATCAAGGAAGCTATAAACTTCCTTGCCTGCAACACGCTCCAATAGGTGTTCCGTGATTGGAAGTGGATAACTATCTCTGATCGTAGCGGCATTAACTTTTTTAAGGTTAATACACACTCGCAACTTCCCCTTCTTCTTGGGCACCACTACAATGGGGGACACCCATTCAGTATGCTCAATCTCATAGATAAATCCAGCTTCAATCAGCCTATCAATTTCTTCTTTTATTTTGGTTGCATATGTATCATTATATGTGTAGGGCTTCTGTTTGGTGGGCTTGGCATCAGCAGTCATGGGGATAGTATGAGAGCAAATTCTTGGATCTACCCCTTTCAAGTCTCTATAGTGCCATGCAAACACATCCCTATATTCCCTTAATAGAGCTACGAGCTCCATCTCTTCTCTTGCACTTAGGTCATCTCCTATATATGTGCATCTCTCTTCGTTCTCTTCAATGGTCACTACAATTTTCTTGGTCTTTTCTTTATTATCATATGATTCTCCTATGATGGCCTCTCTCTTAGGCATTCATACCAAAATTTTGCGGTCGTCAACTTCATATTTCTTGAAGTTTTCTGGTACTTCAAACAATGATTTTTCCTCTTCTTGTTTCACTGCTTTTCTTTTCTTTTTCTTTTGACTGCTCTCACTTCCATCCTTTGAATTTACCGTTTTAATACTTGTGAGAGGTTCTTCTTCTTTCTGGTTAAACACGCCTACATCTTCTAAATACTGCTTCTCTGAGTTAAAGCAACTATCCATTACAATGGACTCTATATCATCGTCATTCTCTTCTTCTTCTTGACATCACTAGGGTCACATTCTTCTAGCAAGGGCTAACACATGAACACTGAGATATCATAACCCTCCTCATCACAATGAGGTGTCCACTGTTCCTCATTGACAGCAATGTCCATGGTAGCTAAGAATTCTGGCCAGCCATGAGGCTCAAATTCCTCATCTGGAAAGATCATTGGTGTATAGGCTGGATCTTTAGTTGGTCTATCTTCTTGAGAAGTTCCTTCTTCTCTCGCCTTCAAGCGTTTTTCCTCTGCCTCTACGACCTTGCACATCCACAAACGAGTATCTTCATGCAGCCAGGATGGGTGAGGAGAACTTCCAGAATGCACAGATATTTAATCTTCTGTTGCTTTATGAATAGGGTTCCACTGTAGGGGTGGTACATCTCTGAAGGATTAATCTTTCAAATTGACCTTGGTGGTGACCCCTAAGTGCTGTAAGTACAAAGAGTTGGTTCCCCAATCTTGTACTATATGCAATTGTCGTAGGAAGGGTCTTCCTAGGATCATCTCATAAACATTATTTTTATCAAAGTCACATATAGCAAATGTGTGCTCAAACTCTACACCACAAGTGGTTAGAGTTATCCCTTCTAGCAATCCTAGAGGTCTTTCAAAATGACCATCTGCCAATTGAAGCTTCATTCTAGTTGGTCTTAATGTGGGTTTGCCCCATTGCTTCCACAAGGAGGTGGTCGCAATAGCAACACCAGCACTTGAATCTATGATTGCTTTGGTTGTGTAACCTTGGTAGGTTATTGGAACATAAGTATTACCTTCTTCACCCTCACACATGTCTCCTATTTTATCGAGAGGTATCTCTGGAACTTTTTGCTTAGAGCCTGTTCTTGGCATATTGGAATCAAGTTCTGGGACCTGATCCTTCACATGATTCCATAGCTCGGGTTTTGCTTTCAGCAGCTCTTCTACAGTGAGATGACATTGAACCTTAGTGTCCTTGACGACATCAATGTTCCTTGGGACCACTGAGTCTTCATGTCTGACTAGTATTGTGGGAGCTCTGATCTGAAGAGATTCAGATTCCCATGGGCCTAGAAATTGAGGCAGTTCTTCTAAGGTATTAGATTCAAAATCTAATCTTTCATCTTCTTGTTGTTCTACTTCATCTCTGTAAATAGACGGAATGTCTTGGGGAAATTGATCATGAAGATCATCAATCTCATGAATAGGAGGGGAATTACCCTTCTCCTTGGTCCATTTCTCTTCTTGTATTTCCCGCAAGAACTCTTGAGAGTACTGTTGAATTGAAGGAGGTATTCCAGCATCCGTGGAATTAGGAACATAAGCTCCCATTGGTGGTGAGCTTCCTCTTTCAATAACTGGTTGAGCTTATGGAGGTAAACAAACTTGTGGTTTGTTTACCAACTGCTCTAATCTTTCTAGTAAGGCCTAGAAATGCAAATCCGGTTTGACAGAGTTTATCTGATTGAACTTTTGACTAGTCTCGAGTATAGCTTGAGCTTGTTCTACCATTTTCATGCACATTTTCATCCGTTCAATCTCTAAATCTGCTCTAGGATAACTCTTGTCTAGGTTTGCAACTGTTGGCCCTTCTTGAAGTCGAGCCTGGTAGGCCTTGAACATCATGTCCAAGCCTTCTGGGGTTGGATCTGCAAGAACAGACCCTAGTTGCGGCTTATTTACAATGGGTGGTGGGGTGGGATGAGGTGGAGTGGATGGAGTGTCGACATGCGAGGGGTTTTGAGATGTGATGTCTTCTATTTTTGTTTTTGCGTCTTTCAAGCTTTCTTCTAGTTCCGATAACTTCTTATTCCACTTGCGATTAGCCTTATCTCTGGTATCTTTCCATGTTCTTGTTTTCCTCTTACTAGGTTCTCTCGATTTACTCGACTCCGATTGCTCTGATGGTTTATCCTGTTTTAAGGCTTGTGCTCTAGTGACGGCTTGTATAGGAGCCACATTACTGCAACTTGAACTTGAATCCGCCACTAAGCCTACCACATTAATGGGTGTAATCTTGGGCGCACTAGAGGGGTTTCTTGGAAAATCTCTGGGGAGATGGTCTTTGCCACAATCATGACAAAAAGCCTGTATTGTGATAGCCTGTCCTTGACTCGGAGATGGTGGGTGGGGACAATCACGAAGGAAATGGTCGCCCTGACATCTGAAACATGGTCCTCTAGGGGCTTGTGGTCTTGCTTGTCTCAATTGGGGCCTAGGGTTAGCATTTGTGTACATGACATTGGAGTATTCAGGCTCCCAATTTTGTTCCATAGGTTGTGCCTCATATTGATACGGGTAAATCTCACTATGTTCAGGTGACTCTGTGTAATAAGCATGTGGACTACCTTCATGGGAGTAGTCTGAACTATGAGCATGAGAGTCATTCTCTGAGATCAGTGGGATCATTGGCATCAATGCTCTATTAAGGTTCTCTTCTGCCAGTGCATACTTAACTGGAATTGTATTGGCAGGAGCTGGTGGTTGGTTTCCCAAGACTGGTTGTGGCCTATATGGTGCCTGATATTGCTGTTGTGGTCTATAATATGGCTGTTGGTATTGGTTCTGATACCTACCTTGTGGGTAAGGTTGTTGATAATTTTGTCTAACAGCCTGCCTATTGTAGGGACAATCTTGAGCCGTGTGGTTCGTGTACTTCCTTTCAATAGTGCAGTATGGGGTATTCCTTTCTCTCATGTTCTGGTTGTGCATTGGGCATACATTAACCATGTGGTCGCCTCCGCAAGTATAACACCGATTCAATGGAGTGACTCTCTGTGTTTGTCTATTTTGGACTCCCAACTTCTTGGCAACTTGCTCAGCTATCTCCTCTATTTCCATGGAGATTTTTGAAGTATGACTAGTAGAACTATCCGAATCCTTATAGAGTTTGGACAATCCTAACTCCTCACCCAAGTTAGCTTCTATATCAATGCACGTCCGCACACACTCTTCTATGGATCTAGGCTCTCTCAAGTACACATATGATCTTAACTTTGTGCTCAGTAAGCCATCTAAGAACAAAGCCACTTGTTTGGCTGGTGTGGGTAACTCTGGAGTAGGGCACCTTTCTATGTACTGTTTGAACCTTCTACCTGCTAGTCGCACTGTTTCTTGGGGTGTCTGCTTGAAACTATGGATCAAAGATGATGTCTTATGTCTGATACCACTCTTGGAAAATTCTACAATGAATTCGTCTAGCAGCTGACCTATATCGCGATAGTTGCGACTACTCAATGGTTGAAACCAAGCCAAGGCAGTGCCCTTAAGAGTCAAACCAAATGCCTCGTATTGGGTGAATAAATCCTCAACCTGTTCAGCTCTTAACACTTGTTTGAACTCATCCACATGATCATAAGGATCTCCTGACCTGTCAAAATAATTCTTCATTGCCTTGATCACTTGAGTGGGTCTAAGGGTTCTTGTGTGCTCTCGGGGTCTAGGCAATGGAAAATCATGTTCATCTCTTTGTTGCCTATGTGCTTGATGTCTCTCTCTTTCAGGTCTTTCATTTTCAAATCCTGCTCTATTTCTGCCCACCGTGTGTGCAAAACTTACCTCATGTCTCTCTCTATTTCTTTCTCTTTGGGCTTCATGAGCTTGGGATGATCCTACTCCTTGGAGGCCATGGGAAACATTGGATCTTGATGGAGGGAAAATCAATTCACTCTTCCAAGTATATGCATGTCTATCATGTTTTGTTACCAAGAACACTTTCTCTGATGTGTTATCCAAGTAGACAACTTTTCCTGGTATCTCTAGGTCCTTGAACTCATAGATGATGACTATGCCCAATTGGCTAGGTTGATCTGGATTGAATCTCCAAAAGGCTTCCTCTGTTTCTCTATTCAAGAATAGTTCTATGCTTTTGTTATCTTGAGGAATCCAGTCTAGAGTGATCACTCTGGTCAAAACTGACTTGCCTCTAGGAGTCTGGGGTCCTTGTCCTACATTTCCTTGTTCTATGTCTCCTATCTCATTCAAAGGAATGATATTTCCAAACTCATCAGTCCTATCTGGTAGGTTGGTGATCACATACATGGTTCCTTCCTTATCAATGTATGAACCCTCTTCGAACTTGACCACTGGGTGTTCAAGTCCAAAGGGTTGATTTGGATTTTTGAGTTGGACCACTGATCGCCTCAAGCCATCCTCATAGATGCAAGCACCTAATCGGTTGGTCCGAATATATTCCAGTTGTGTCTTATAGGGACCTTCTGGTGTTTGTAGATGGGCAGTTCCTGAGCCACCTGCAGGTCTCCCCATGCTAAAAGACATTTCTGAGTCACTTGTGTTTGAACTTAGTCTGTAAGGATGACCACTTAGTTGTTGTGCCCAAGACTTAGCTGTATGGTTGACAGTAGCCTTACAAGATCTAATGCTTTGTCTATCCTTGCCTAGGTGTCTACCAGATCTTAGGTTCATAAGCTTGGGTTAAGACTCCAAAATTTCCCCTTAGTATGGTTCAAAATCCTTTGGAGTCCCCTTGGGTTCTTGGTCCCACCAGAGGGTCAACTTCAAAATATCCTATCTGAAAATCAACGCATTATTCTTATAAAAAACAGTTGAGGCCGTGTAGGATTTGAAACGAGCTTTCCAACGAGCTATAGAACTCAAAAAACGGACTTTGGATGAAAAAGTTATGTCAAATCAGGCTCCTAGGGGTCAAAACAGGCAAACAGGACCTTTTGGAAAAAATCGCGATTTTGTGAACTTCAAGAGAATCGGGATTTTGTGAACTTCAAGAGAATCGCGATGCTGTAAATCTCCAGAGAATCGCAATTTTGTAAATCTCAAGAGAATCGCGATTTTGTAAATCTCAAGAGAATCGCGATTTTGTAAATCTCAAGAGAATCGTGTTTTCACAAAATCGTGTTTTTGCTGAAAATCGTGATTTGTGAGAATCACGATTTTGAGCAGAGAATCGTGATTTGTGAGAATCACGATTTTGAGCAGAGAATCGTGTTTTTGAGAATCGCGATTTTGAGTAGAGAATCGTGTTCTCACAGAATCGTCTTTTCATAGAATCGCCTTTTCACAGAATCGTGTTTTTGCTGAAAATCATGATTTGTGAGAATCACGATTTTGAGCAGAGAATCGTGTTGTTGAGAATCGCGATTTTGAGCAGAGAATCGTGTTTTCACAGAATCGTCTTTTCACAGAATCGTCTTTTCACAGAATCGTGTTTTTGCTGAAAATCGTGATTTGTGAGAATGGCAATTTTGAGCAGCGAATCGTGTTTTTGAGAATCGCGATTTTGAGCAGAGAATCGTGTTTTCACAGAATCGTGTTTTGAAAATTGCGTTCTAGAGAATCGCGATTTTGTCTCAGAGAATTGTGGTTCCAAAAATTTAGAGAATCGCGATTTTGAGCACAACCACAGAATCGTGTTTTCTCAGAATTGTGTTTTTTTGGCTGAAAATAATGATTTGTGAGAATCGCGATTTTGAGCACAACCACAGAATCGCGATTCTGAGAATGACCACAGAATCGTGTTCTTTTCAAAAAGCTTTTAGGCGGGAAACAGAGAATCGCGATTTTCAAAAAATAATTGAATTTTCACAGAATCGTGATTTTCATCACAGAATCGTGTTTTTTGGCGGGAACTTCAAATTTTTGAGCGCCGAGCAATGGCGAGCTCCGTATGTGCTGAAAATCATGAAAAACACGGGTGCTTGCTCTCCCTTGCACTTCCTAACTCCTTCCCACACAATAATGCATGAAAAATGGTATGAAAATGGTGAAAATGCACTAAAAAACAAGAAATTTCTATGAAAAGAAGATGGAAGAAGGTGGAGATGATGATGATGAAGAAGATGAAGAAGAAAAATAAAAAAATAACGCTTGATATGCCTTAAGCATCATGTCTATGTCCTCAGGACTGGGGTCAGGTAGAACCGATCCTACTCTAGGGGGTGGTGGAATTGTGTGATGTGGGTTGGAAGGTGGGGGATTAGGTGATGCTGGTATGTGAGAGTGTGTTTGAGAGGTGAGTTCAACAAATTTGGCTTTTGTTTCTCTTATGCTCTCTTCTAATTTGATCATCTTCTTAGACCATTGTCTTTTCATCCTTTCCCATTCCAGGTTCTCGTATGTTTCTTAGTTATGCTCTCAGTTTCACTAGCCTCGGAAGTCTTTTTCTTGGCCTAAACCTTGGTTTTGCTGCAAAGCCTGAGCTCTAGCGACCACTTGCACTGACACAGTGGAAGTTACACTTCCCGTAGAGTCTATTACTAACCCAATAACATTGATAGGTGTGATTTTTGGCATATTATTGGGGTTCTTTGGGTAGTCTCATAAGAGATGCTCCTTTTTGCAATCTTGACAAAAGCCTTGAATTATCACAGATTGGGGCTGTGTAGAGGTAGGCATTGGGCAATCGCGAATGCGGTGATCTCTCTAACATCTCTAGCATGGTCCTCTCGGAAATGGGGGTCGTACCTACTTAGGTTGAGGTCTAGGGTTGGGTTTGCATACATGACATTTGCATACCATAGCTCCCAACTAGGTTCACTTGACACTATAACTCTATTCAGATTTTCTTCTGTAGCTGCGTACTTTACTGGAATCACATTGGTTGGAGTAGGAGGTTGTTGAGCTAACACCGACTGAGACCTTTGTTGGGTTTGGTAGGGTTGTTGATAGGGTTGCTATGGTCTACCATATGGTTGTGGTGGGTACTGGTTTCTATACCTTCCTTGTTGAGGGTATGGCTGTGGATAAGGTTGCCTAACTCCTTGCTTATTGTATGGGCAATCTTGCACGGTGTGATTGGTGTATCTCTGTTCTATGGTGTAGTATTGACTACTAGGATTCACTTGGGGTTGTGCCATAATGGGGCATACATTCGCCATATGGTCACCTCCACATGTATAGCATCTTTTCACTGGGGCAAACCTTGGTATTTGTTTGCTTGTGACACCTAATTTCTGAGCTACCTTCTCTACGAGTTATGTTCTAGTCCAATGGGTTGATCTGGGTTTTTTATTCTGACCACGGATCTTCTTAGGCCGTCCTCATAGATGCAAGCACCTAATCGGTTAGTCCTAAGGTATTCCAGTTGAGTCTTATAAGGACCTTCAACCTTTTGTAAATAAGCCACACCTGAACTTCTTGTGGGTCACTCCATACCTTGAGACATCTCTGATTGGCTAGTTTCAGAGTTAGGGTAGTGCGGATAAGCACTCAATTGTTGGGCCCAAGATCTAGCTATGTGAGTGACACTCGCCTGTGAGGACCTACGGCTTTGTCTATCTCTCCCTAGATGTTGTCTTGATCTAAGGTTCATATGCCTAATTGAAAAACTTCAATTTACCCCAAGTACAACCTCGTTGTGGATTCTTTCTATTAACCACTGGATTCTTCTTAGTTTGTTATTGTGTTTATGATCTTGTCTGATTTTGCATCGTCAGGAAGTACTTGAGTGATTTTTTTGCGCTTGAAGTTGATCGCAATAAAATTAGTTGTTTCCTTTAAGGTGATCGTCACATGCACATGTTATATCTTGACTTGAACTTGATTACTTAGATAGTCTTCAACTTGTTCCGTGCCTATCGTTGCCCTAACTTACTTCCAATGCTATGCGTTCTTAGCCTGAGCTAGGAATTGATGGAGGGAGTTGAGAGAATTTCCAACCTCGCTTGCTTCTCCCTTGCTCGTTGGTGCTCAAGAACCCCGTTCTCAAGCTTGCAGAATGCCCTTACTTTGGATGCCCTCTAGTGCTCTCAATGGACCTGTAAGAGTTCCAAAGTTAGCTCAAAATTTAAATTGAAATGATAGAACAAATCATGCTCATTCATGTAGTTCAGAGCCCAGATTGCACATTTGCATACTGACACTATAACTCTATTCAGATTTTCTTCTGTAGCTGCGTACTTTACTGGAATCACATTGGTTGGAGTAGGAGGTTGTTGAGCTAACACCGACTAAGGCCTTTGTTGGGTTTTGTAGGGTTGTTGATAGGGTTACTATGGTCTACCATATGGTTGTGGTGGGTACTGGTTTCTGTACCTTCCTTGTTGAGGGTATGGCTGTGGATAAGGTTGCCTAACTCCTTGCTTATTGTATGGGCAATCTTGCACGGTGTGATTGGTGTATCTCTGTTCTATGCTGTAGTATTGACTACTAGGATTCACTTGGGGTTGTGCCATAATGGGGCATACATTCGCCATATGGTCACCTCCACATGTATAGCATCTTTTCACTGGGGCAAACCTTGGTATTTGTTTGCTTGTGACACCTAATTTCTGAGCTACCTTCTCTACGAGTTATGTTCTAGTCCAATGGGTTGATCTGGGTTTTTTATTCTGACCACGGATCTTCTTAGGCCGTCCTCATAGATGCAAGCACCTAATCGGTTAGTCCTAAGGTATTCCAGTTGAGTCTTATAAGGACCTTCAACCTTTTGTAAATAAGCCACACCTGAACTTCCTGTGGGTCACTCCATACCTTGAGACATCTCTGATTGGCTAGTTTCAGAGTTAGGGTAGTGCGGATAAGCACTCAACTGTTTGGCCCAAGATCTAGCTATGTGAGTGACACTCGCCTGTGAGGACCTACGGCTTTGTCTATCTCTCCCTAGATGTTGTCTTGATCTAAGGTTCATATGCCTAATTGAAAAACTTCAATTTACCCCAAGTACAACCTCGTTGCGGATTCTTTCTATTAACCACTGGATTCTTCTTAGTTTGTTATTGTGTTTATGATCTTGTCTGATTTTGCGTCGTCAGGAAGTACTTGAGTGATTTTTTTGCGCTTGAAGTTGATCGCAATAAAATTAGTTGTTTCCTTTAAGGTTATCGTCACATGCACATGTTATATCTTGACTTGAACTTGATTACTTAGATAGTCTTCAACTTGTTCCGTGCCTATCATTGCCCTAACTTACTTCCAATGCTATGCGTTCTTAGCCTGAGCTAGGAATTGATGGAGGGAGTTGAGAGAATTTCCAACCTCTCTTGCTTCTCCCTTGCTCGTTGGTGCTCAAGAACCCCGTTCTCAAGCTTGCATAATGCCCTTACTTTGGATGCCCTCTAGTGCTCTCAATGGACCTGTAAGAGTTCCAAAGTTAGCTCAAAATGACAGAACAAATCATGCTCATTCATGTAGTTCAGAGCCCAGATTGCACTTTGTCTTTATGGCAAATAATCCTAGAGATCCCTCAATTTTCTTCCCCCTAGGTGTGTTCAAATTTAAAATACCCTATCTATAACTCCTCATAGTAGTTTTATAAAAACCAGTCAGTGTTTTAGTGAGATTCGAAACAAGCTTTCCAACAAGACCAAAATCACTAAAAACAGAGTTTGTATGAGGAAGTTATGTCTATTCAGGACTCGAGGGCTAAAACAAGATCACAACAGTCTAACAGGCAAACATGAATAGCTCAAACTGTTTTCTAAGGCCTTGTTATGCTCTAATAACCCTTAATGTTTCCCAAATTTTGACCAAAAATAGACCAAATATCTTTCGCCCTAAAAAATGCCGAATTTGTCTGTCAATCGCAATCGAGTGGTCTGTCAATCGCGATTGATGTGCCAATCACGATCGACTGGTCAGTCGTGATTGACAAGTCCGTCGTGGTTGTCAGTCACGATTGATGGGCCAATCGCGATTGACATGTGGCCCAAAAATTCTATCAGTCATGGTCAAATGATCGTTGACTGAATCGATCGTGATGGACAGGTCCGTCGGGGCTGTCGGTCACGATTGATGGGTCGGTCGCAATTGACACGTGGCACGTGTAGTCTCTGTTGATCGTACTCAATCAGTCGTTGAGTCTGTCGATCACGATAGATGTGTCAGTTGCGATTGATAGATCCATCGGCAGGTGTCCGTCGTCGTTTGTCAGTCGTGATTGACGTGTAAATCACGATTGATAGCAAACTGAGGCATTTCAAAATTTTAAACACACTTTTAAGATGCCCTAGGCCTATACATCATGTTTATGGACTTGGTTTAGCAAAATGGTCAATTTTTTTGTCAATCGCAATTGATAGAGGTCAATGCCTCGGGACCTACACAAAAAATTTTACTTCTAGAGCTGGTACAGCTGCTAAGGATGCTGATTCTTGCAAAAAATCTCATAAAACACACAAAAGCACAAGCACGCAAATGCTCTCTTGCTCTCTCTCATAAGTGAAATGAGGGGAAATGGTATGGGAACGGTGATATGACCAAAAAACTGAAAATGTCGCGATGATGGAGAAGGAGGTGGGAGATGGTGATGATGACGATGGTGATGAAGATGGTGAAGAAAACAAAAGGAAATAGATAGAGGTGAAGAAAATACCTATGACTCCAACGTATCAACTCTACGTCTTACCATCACATGCTCGTCCTCAAAGTTAGGTCCCCAGCAACGGAGCCAAAATTGGGTGTGGCTCAGTGATGAGTAGAACCTCCTTTAATGTCAATCCGGGAAGACATGAGGATGGTATGAAGACCTCGAACAAGTGATGGCACAAGTGTGTGAGTGAGAAGCACACAAACATGCACACACATACACACACATGCGCACACAA